>PVKP010036075.1:0-22741 GCA_004027715.1 Plecturocebus donacophilus | reverse complement strand
GATCTCTTGACCTTGTGATTCTCCCGCCTCGGCCTCCCAAAGTGCTGGGATTACAGGAGTGACCCACCACGCCCAGCCTCTTTTTAAACTTTCTAGATATTTTTGGCTTCCAAAGAATTTCCTTCTTTCCTACCAACTTGGCCATGCATTTTTAAAGTTTTGGTTTTTTTTTTAAACATTCAACCTACCATTTTAAGAATGCTATCCTTGGAGTCTCCCTGAATATTTAGACTATCTTACTATTAGACACAGATGTCTGCAATAATTTTATAGTCAGTAGAAACACAAAAATGTCATTTAAAAGGCTAAGTCTAACCCCTTTAGTCTTCGAATGATAAAACAAGCCTAGGATAGTGAAGTGAACTTGACTGTGGCAAGATCAGCACCGAAATCCAACCTTCCTGACTGCCAGCCTGATCCTTGCCCATGAGATGCCAGCCTGGTCCTTGCCCATGAGACAAACCGTGCCTCTTTAGCAAAGGATCCTGTAAAGGGCTATGAGATCTCTCTTTTTTTTTTTTTCCTGGAAAGAAAGTGAGTTTTAAGTCAGGTGTGGTGGCCTGAGCCCATAACCTCAGCTACTCAGGAGGCTGAGGCAGGAGGATAATTTGAGGCCAGGAGTTCAAGAAAGTGAGTCTTTTAACAGGCTCTATTCACAGAATAGTAAGAATAAGAGGCTTACTACATAAACTTTGGTAAAAATTTCTCTCCAAATAAAAATGAATTGTTTCCAAGGGAAGACAGTCTTTACTAATTTAGAAAGAATATGGTTATGAGCACAAAAACGATTTATAGCAGTAATAAACTTAAGACAGAAAAAATAAGTATACAGAGAAGATGAAAAGCAATGTCCTTCATTTTTGCTAAACAGGTTATGGCATCAATTTCTTCATCTTTAGCGCCACTGATGCTATTTTAAATTCTGATGAGTGTTAACTGTACTCTTGCTCGGTACCTTATGTTGTTCACACCCAGCAGAGGCAAAAGGAGGTGTAGCCACTGCCTTCAGGAACTTCACAGTCTGTGGGTGACTTTTACCTTAAGCATTCACTATAAATCATGATATCTTATCTATATTTTAAAGATCCAATAAAAGCACTTGCACTTCCTGTATTTTTCTTATTTTGATTTCTGTATGAACATTATTTTGCTTAGAGAAAAGTACAAAGGAAATCACATTGTGTGATTACTATTATTCACTGCACTCCATTACAAATAAGATTGTGTCTCAGAAGTTATATCATCTATGGAAGCTGTTATGTTAAATGATCCAAGTCTATGGAGCTCCCAATGGCGACAGAATCCCCCTTAAAGATCAGCCAAGGAAGCTCGCTGTGGGATCTCACCGCAAGGGGGAAGAAGTGGCTTGTAATAACTGCTCTAAGGTGACACAACTGTCGAGAAAATAACTGAACTTGGAATTGAGTTATTTCCAGTTGAATATTTAGTTTATTCCCAGTGTTTCTACTGTAAATAATGTGATCAATATGTGAATGTTATTATTTCTTTAAAGTAAGTTACTATCAAAGGGTTTGGACATTTTATTTATTGTATTTATTTTCTGTATTTTTTTTTTTTTTTTGAGACAGGCTCTGTGGCCCAGGCTGGAGTGGAGTGGTGCGATCTCGGCTCACTGCAACCTACACCTCTGGGGTTCAAGTGATTCTCCTGCCTCACCCTCCTGAGTAGCTGGGACTACAGGTGCGTGCCACCACACCTGGCTGATTTTTTGTATTTTAGTAGAAACAAGGTTTCATCATGTTGGCCAGGATGGTCTTGATCTCCTGACCTTGTGATCCACCTGCCTCAGCCTCCCAAAGTGCTGGGATTACAGGCATGAGCCACCGTGCCCAGCCTTATTTATTATTTTTTGAGGTAGAGCGTTGCCCTGTCTCCTAGGCTGAAGTGCAGTGGCACAATCTGGGCTCACTGCAACCTCTGCCTCCTGGGTTCAAATGATTCTCCTGCCTCAGCCTCCCAAGTAGCTAGAGCTACAGGCGTGTGCCACCACAAATGGCTAATTTTTGTATTTTTAGTGGAGACAGGGTTTTACCATTGTTGGGTAGGCTGGTCTCAAACTCCTGACTTTAGTGATCTGCCTGCCTCGGCCTCCCAAAGTGCTGGGATTACAGGTGTAAGCCACCGTGCCTGGCCGGGGATGGGCATTTTAAAGGCCTTGATGAATATTTCCAAACATCCCCAGCAGGGTTTGCTACTTAGAACTCCCCCCAGCAGAATTTAATTAATAAAGAGTGCTCATCTCATCTCATCCTTGCTATCCTTGGAAATTACCTTTTTAAAAATTCATTGCTAATTTTATAAGTTAGTTTGCATTGTTTTAGTTATTGGTGAGGCTGTATGTGTGAGAGAATAGTTTATATCCTCTCCTCAACCTCCCTGCAAATCATTCACTTCTTAAATCATTAGAATCTGACTTTTGCCTCTAACAGTGCACTGAGACTACTTTCTTTAGGGCTATCAACACTATCTTAGTTGAAAAATCTAATGGCCCTCTGTAGTCTTCAAGGCCCAATTAATCAGTACATATGTAATCATTTTTCAACATTCCCCCTCCCTTAAGCTAGGAACTATCAACTGCCCATTAGTTTCTTATTTTTTGAAAGTACTATCCAAAATGAAGTTTTCTAAAAAATTCTGCCCATTCCTTTGAATGTATTATGAATATAGTGGTAAATCTCTCTCTCTTTTTTTTCTTTGAGAAGGAGTGTTGCTCTGTCACCAGGCTTGGAGTGCAGTGGTGCGATATTGGCTCACTGCAACCTCTGCCTCCTGGGTTGGAGTAATTCCCCTGCCTAAGCCTCCCAAGTAGCTGGGACTACAGGCACACACCAGCATGCCGAGCTAATTTTTCTATTTTTTAGTACAGAAGGGGGTTCACCATGTTGGCAAGAATGATCTTGATCTCTTGATCCGCCCGACTCAGCCTCCAAAAGGGCTGGGATTACAAGTGTGAGCCATAGCGTCTGGCCCTCAAATCTCTTCTTAAATAACTCTCTTTCGGTGAGCTATACATTGACTTCATTATGCATTAGACACTCTTTATAAGTTATTTCTGGTCTGTCTCTCTCTTCCACTTCTAAGATGATGATACTCAATTTAGCCTCTACTCTGTGCAATCATTAAGAAAGATCTATTCTCACTCTGTAAGTTTGAGGAAGTGTTTGTTTACATCTAAAAATACTGAAGAACATCAGACAATACCTTTGGGACCTTTAGCAGACTTTACTGTCCAATTTACTTCTAGGTGCTCTGTAATCTGACCTGCAAATGGCCTATCCTCTTATTACCAGGAAACTTGTCTTCCTTTGCTCCTGTCCCTTTCCAAAGTTAAGAGGCAGCATACCACAGCGAGGGATCCAAAGTGCTCTCTTCACTGAGTCCCCACCCACAGTCCAAGAAAGTAACGACCTCATCAGCTCAGATGACATAATCCTCAGATAATTTTACAAGGACCATTGCTTGGACCTAGCCTTACTCTGAGAATTTCAGCTCATCTTACATTGTTACGGCTGCGATTCTCAGTGTGATTTCACCCCTCACCCCCTACTCCTACTGCTCCAATTATATTATTACCCAAGAAAACCTAACAGGAATATATTTTAAAATTGTAAAAACGAATCCCAATAGCTACTGTATAGGCAATACTCAAGTGAGGAGAGGGAGACTGTGGAGGGACTTAGTGAAGATGTAAGCAAAGGAGGTAACATATTTTTGTTATATTTGGCAACTTAAATACTTAACAGCATATAAAGAGGATTATGGGAGGTAAAGCTGGAAGGATGTTAGTATTTACTAAGTATTTATTATGGCTAGAAAACTTGAGAAATGCTTATCTGTCCATAAAATAGCAGAAAGGGAGGAAGGGAAAGAGGGTAAAAAAACTCATAAAATGTGTTTGTATGTATGAACACACACACATATATATAAAATACATATGTCAGACACAGGTGAAGGGGAGGAAGGCAACAAATCACACTGCCACGTGTGTATCTATGCAACAATATTGCATGTTCTTCACATGTACCCCAAAACCTAAAATGGAATAAAAAAAAGTGTATATATTTTGCAGATAGAATATATGCATGCATATGTGTGTAAGCATACATATGTATGTGTGTATGTGTATAAATATGTATATATATATAGTAAAAGATTTAGATTACATTTCCTGTGCTTTTTGTAACTTGTCTCTGATGGCAATTATAAAAAAGGAGTTTCACAAATGTTTTGAATAACAGCAGCATTACTGGAATAAATATTCAGCTTTCAAAACTGGTAACTTCAAGGACCAACATTTTATTTATAAGCACTAGTATTTTTGTTTAAAAAACAAAAACAAAATTAAACTCTACAGTGAGACGGGGTACACTTGGTTACATTTACCTTCATGCATGGATAAATGTGACCCTTTCATGTTAGGGAGAAACTGAGGCTCTCATACTCAGAGGTCATACACTGGCAGGGTGAGAACATGGGCGCTGGCAGTGCAGTGGACACTGGTGTTCCAGGCCCTGTCCACGCACTCCCTTCGTCAGGCGGGAGTCACGGTAGCCATGCTCACCCTTGCACGTGCTTGCCCTTATCAGGAGTTGCTCTAAGAGCTTTCCATGAGACCCCATTTCCTCCTCTCAGCAACCCTATCAGGCAGGTCCTATTTTTACTCTCATTTTACTGATGAGGTAACTGTGACAAAGAGATTTAAATAACTTGTCCAGGTTGACATAAGATGTTGTGAGTTCAGAAAGGGGGTCCATGGACGTTGAATGAATGACAGGAATGAGGATCAATGACAAGGATCGAAAACTCAGGGCAACAGGCTAAGGGCAAGAGGAAAGGAGCATGTTCTGTTGAAGACACAAAATCTCATCATATGCTCTGTGATGTGTGTTGACTTAGTAAGCTGGGTGAGTTGTAAACAACTAAGATGATTTTAAAAGAAGAAGTTAACTGATACAGACTCCCACTGTTCAAGCTGTATACTAGTATGAAATGGCTGCAAGCAGTGCTTTGATCCAAACGATAATTCCTAGGCACCACCTGTTATTATCAAAAATATTCATGGAGATTTTGGCTTAGAGCAGGGACTAGCAAGCTACAGTTTGTAGGCCAAATCTGGCCCGCCCTGTTTTTGTCTATTCAGCAAGCTAATGATTTGTACATTTTTAAATGGTTAGGAAGAAAAACAATAAAAATACTTTGTGACATACAAAGCTTATGTAATATTAAAACTTCAATGTCCAAGAATTAAGTTTTGTAGAACGCTATCACGTTTATTCACTTATATACTGTGTATGGTTGCTTTCAATATACAACAGCAGAGTGGAATATTCTTTGCAGATGAGACTTGGCCTCCAAGCCTAAACTATTTACTATCTGGCACTTTACAGAAAAAGTCTGCACACCCCAAATTACTGAGAATTACTGTATCAGAACACAGGGGACACACTGGCAGATTATACCAGCTGGGTATACTGGCATAGACAAACTTCTAGAACTATAACACTGAGACTACTTTGGTGCTCTGGTGCTGTTCACTATCTTCTAATATTTATTATTCATCAAGCTTCCTTTGTGGTACATATCTGCTACAAAGTGGACTGTATATTCGGGTATCCAGCAAAACTATGGTCTAGATCTATGGGGTAAAGGGACATGCAAGTTGGGAGTGAAGCTGACAGGCATGATCCTTGGAGAAGTGACAGCATCCGCCCTCCGGCCTCTTAAGACTCCCTCCCCACACAGATGCCCACTTCTTCCTCCTGTAATTGGCTGAGTTGTGTTGGCCTGTCCTCTACATTTAGGCCTATGCACCTCCTCAGAGTGTATGCTCCTTGTCTCGTCCTCCCTGGTGGGCACTGAGCATGACTTTGACCTGTTCATTCTCTGCTTGTGATACCGTCAAGGCCCAGCAGAACTGTGGAAAGGGGTTAATTAGCTACACTCAACTTTGGACTGGAATCTTAAAATGTAACTTCAGTTTGTTTTTACATAAAATATGTTTACAATGTACTTTACAGAAGATACCATAAAGTGAATTTCTGTTCACTGAGTCTTATTCTGATTTTCATTATAAAATTATTTTCAGTCTAAAATCGATACATTTTCATTGGAAAAGTTTACACTTAAGACATAAAAATCAAACTCAAAAATGCAGCAAGCCATTACAAATCACATAGGGAAAACCAAAAAGCACTTCAAAAACGAAAGTTTCATAACACCATACACAAAATAAGTCACAAAATGCCACTACCATGCAAAAATAGAAAATGCCATCCAAGAAGGAATTCCTGTGTCTTGAGGACAGCTCTACATGAGAAGCAGATGTGTTCTGTGAATTTCCTGACCTTTAACAAAATTTCGCCAAAACATCAGGCAGAATATAGTTATTTCCCTCATCAGCTTATCTGCAGAGAACATAAATACTGTTAACTATCAAGACTGAAATCAAAAGGAAGAAGAAAGGGAGAGAAGCCTCATAGCTTGGGTTCATTCCAATGTCACAGCCAGGGCCAGCCTTGGAGTGTGGCCTGTGCTGAGAACTGCAGAAGGGGGACGAAAAACACGATTCCTGCAAAAGTGTCGGGGTGGAATGAGCTCAGCCATAGAAAGCAGCATTCAAACTGGGATGCAGGATAAAATGAAGAAAGTCTGGGATGATGCACAACTTGAGATATCAGAAAATAAGGAACGAAAAGGCAGATGATGGGGGAAAGAACCCTAGAAAGGGACTGATGAGTGCTCTCAATTTGTGCCAGAAGAACCTAGCAACAAGCAACCCTGATTGTCAAGTGCCTCGAGAGCACAGAGTTTAAACTCTGAAAGTCCCTCATGTGAGAATAAAGCTTATTTGTGCACTAGAACTATTTGTATTGGACTGGGACTGGAAGAAAGAAAGGAAAATGGATTAAAAAAGAAAAAGCAGCAGTGGGAGGCCAGGACCAGAAGGGGACTCTTCAATAGGATAGCCTCTCTTTTCGTGCACACAGGTGTCAGATTTGGGGTGGCTCTACCTCTCTTCCTTGTCAGTCCCTTCTTCCCTGACCGTGGAGGAGGTCCCTGGCCAGGTGAAACCCTCTCCGTGCTCTGATGCCCAGCACGACTGAAAGAGGACTATGGAAAAGGTCACCAGGGAGGCTAGGCAATTCTTCCTGTCAGAGGATCTGGACCTGTGGTGGCCTGAGGCACACTGATCATTGTGATGCTTCCGAGAGGCAGGTGTCAGTCTCCCTGGGATTACTTTCTTGGGGGTAGGACCCTGGACACTGTCTCCTGAGCTCTAGGGAAGCACCATGTTTGTTCAGCAGTTTTTCGGGTGTCCTATCACATCTCATTAGAAGGTCCTGAGGTGGATTTTAAAGCTGATGACATTTGGGAAACCAAGGCTTAGGTTAAAGGGAGAGATTTTATAAACTTACAAATTACCAGGGAAGGCTCGGAGAACTTAACATAAGGTTGTTGATGTTTAGAAGGAACTGGTTGGTTATTCTGAACTTAAGATTTTCAGAGAGAACTGCAGAATCCTTAGGGGATGGTGAATCTGGCCCTAGAATTTTAATAAATACTTAATACTTCCTCTGTTACTCAAGACAATTATTCCTTAAAGGGACACTTATTTCCAAAAGAGCTCATATCATGTACTTCCTGCTTCCTAAGAGAAAGGATGAACAGGCAAGCACTCTGCTGATCTGGGGAGCTGTCTAGAGTTGCTTTTGACTGTTGCATAATGCCTAGTCTGTGGACATCTTGGCTATTAAGAACATTTTTGGTACACAGCCAAGATACCTCATCTATAATTCCAAATTCCAAAGAGCTCTGAAAACCAACTTTACAGGTGGCAATATATAAACTTTTTGGGCATATAACTTGATTTGAGGCTATTTATAGTCTTCATTTATCCTTAGCATGAATATTCATGTTTTACTGAATTAATAAGAATGTGTGTGAGGTACTCTCCTTGGGTAGTACACGATATATGGCTATTATATCGTCTTACTTTCTAAACTGCAAAAGGTTCTGAATTCCACAACACACCTTGCCCCAGGGGTTTTGGATAAGGACTTGTGGGCTTATGGCTGCCTCTGGCTTATGAAGAACTGCTGGGCCAGATATCTCCAACTAAATCCAACCCCAGATAGTCACACAAATTCATGAAAGTGGAGTGTGTGAGATATCTGGGGCTAGGGAACAGCAAGGAGACAGGAGAATCCATCAGGACCATGGTGGCTGAAGAGGTAGAAGTGGTTACTCTGATGTGACAGACTGCCTTTGTTACCCTTCAGACTTGGGCTCAATGCTGCTTTTACTGATTTCTCCAGCTCTGGGTCATGGCTCCTGAAGATAAACAGGCCAGCACCATGAGGTTTAGCTGGAGATGCTGTACTGACTCTTGGGGGAATCAAGTGGCCTTGCTGGAACCAGATGCCATTGATGCCTGTAACCGCCTATAAAGTTATAAACTGAATTTCAAAAGCCAGCTTACCTTTGACTGCAGTTGGGACGAAGACTCCCTGAATTTCAAAGCACAGCTCTGAATTCAAAGAGTCTTCGTCCCAACTGCAGTTTCTATCCCTAGGAAAGTTTGAAAACTCATGTACATTTCTGTACCATGGTAGCATCCACAGCAGCATTAGAAGCTTGTATGTCTTTCAAACTAGATTCTAATTTCTTTGAGCTTGGGGATTACGTCTTATTTGTTCCCATGTCCTTGGCTCTTAGCACAGTGTACACAGTATGCATCCAATACACACTGTAAATGGATGAAAGTCCTGCCTAAGAGCTACATTTGTCTTTGTCCTGACTCCTACATCACAAAGATATGACAGAATGCAGCTGGACAGTTACACAGAGCTCGGTCACATATGCATGAGAGTGCTAAGTATGGCTAGGAGAGAATGTAGGCCCCAATTTGACATTTATCTTTAAAATTAGCTTCCTTAAAATCACCAAATTTCTATTAAGTTTAACTTACACTGCCTGTCTGAGGTAGCAAAAGAAGGTAGATTGTCGATGGGAAGAAGGGATGGAAAACTTAATAAAATGTCTTATTATGTAATGATGTCACAAGGAGCAAAAGAATTTGAGTGATACAAATAACTTCAGAAATCACCAAAAGCCCATAGCATTTATGTGGTTGTTCCAAAGACATATATATATATGTTGTCATGATCAAGACTGGGACTTACACTACGTCTCCTAATTCCTATCTTGTCACTAATTCTACACTAAAAGTCAGACTAAAGATGCAGGGCTGTCATCATTCTATAAGACCATCCTACTTCTCATGGCACTTCCTTCAAATGGAAAATTTAAAAACGTAACACAGCAAAACCTCATTAGTATGCCCATACATGATAATCTGTCCAGCCTGACAGACTCATTAATAAATGAAAAACTTGTTTAATAATCAATTAGCAAAAACAAGCATGGTTATTTAAGAACCAAAATCTGCTAGTATTTACAAATACTCATTTACACATCAGTCTGCTTACCAAATTAATTAACGTGAGGTTTTACTGTGTATAAAACAAACAGGCAGACACATAAGAACACTTCATTGTGAGATGTTTCTAGAAGCCCACATACTAGAAATGTGAAAACACAGTTTTTCAGGGAAACAGAAAACACTTACCACTGCTAGCACTTCCCTGACTTTTGCCACGGGAGCCCCCACTGCCATCTCCGCCGGACTTTATGTGCTAAAGCAATGAGAAGACAAGTTTAAAAGAATAAATGATATTCCTTCAAAGTTGAATAAAGATAAAGGTGGATTTTAAAATTAACATTACTATATAACCCTTAGGACTAATCCATCATATCTGAGAGTTAATTCTACTCTCAGATATTAAAAAATAGGAAAAAAAAAAGCTTGAGTTGTTTTGCAAGTGGAGGGTTCAAGGCTCTTGAGAAAACTCAAGATGGCACTTTAATTCAATAGTGCAGCGTAACCTTCGCTTACATAAATAACTCAAAACCAAACAATATTTTCTTGATGTGAACATTCAGGGCTTAAACATGATCTTTAGTTTAAGGGAAGGATAGGTGAGGAGGGGAAGGGAATCTACAAAAGGGCCATTTCCTGCCATTAGTCCTTATCGACAATGGTTGGACCTGAACTCTTTGAGAGTTTAAAAAAAAAAAAAAAAAAAGGTAACCTGAGTTTCGAAATTCAATTTATAAAATCTCACAAAATACCTAAATCTGTCTAACAGTCTACTTTGTTAGATGCAGACCCACCTTCAGGGCATAAGAAGTATCTCCATGCTGTGACACTGTTAGGTTTCTTTCTATATTTTATGGTTCTTTTGTGTTTCATCTAAGTATTAGAATTTTTGTATGAACAATGGATCTGCCTCAAGTCACACTGTCAAATTTTCATACGTATAATGGTTCATTTATGTAGCTATAGGATAATTAGTAAACAGAGATAGATAGCTTTTCTTATTTATCATTAAATTAAAACTTCTTAACATAGGTGGTTATTTTATTTAGATCTTCAATAATATAAATATAATTTCATATTTAATTCAAAGGACAAATTATTTACCTCCTTAACCCTGACAACTTCCCAAATATTTATAAATTATCAGGTCATGGATAAGGTTATTGTCGTTGGTCTGCTAGGAAGAAAAAAATTATTTTCAATATTTCGACTCATTTCTGTAAGATGAAATACTCTCCTAAAACTCAGGACTTCCAAATGTTACATAAACATACCCAACTTTCTTCCATTAAAAGGAAAATAACTTTCCTTGAAACCTCATCTTTCTCCTTGCCTTCACAGATGAAAGAAAATCTTAAAAAGATGTAGCAAAATAAGAATTTAAACATCCATAATCTGACTATATTTCAAAACCTGATTTTCATCTATCCATGACCGATCATCTCTAGCATATCAAAAAGACGTATAAATGCTGAAAACAGGCCAGGCGCAGTGGCTCACGCCTGTAATCCCAGCACTCTGGGAGGCCGAAGTGGGCAGATTACCTAAGTCAGGAGGTCAAGACCAGCCTGGACAACATAGCAAAACCCTGTCTCTACTAAAAATACAAAATCAGCCGGGCGTAATGGCACACGTCTATAATCCCAGCTACTCTGGGGGCTGAAGCAGGAGAATCGCTTGAACCTGGGAGGTGGAGGTTGCAGTGAGCCGAGATTGCACCACTGCCCTCCAGCTCTGGGTGACAGAGTGAGACTTCTCAAGAAAAAAAAGGCTGAAAATATATTCACCAAGACAAATGCCCACATAACTCGACAGTTTTTAAAACCTCATGTGAAAACTTGCACCCTGTTTAAGTGACCAGAGGTTTACAAAAGGATATGAGAAGGTAAGCACTTCCATAATCACCACATTCTTTATTGCCTGACACCTGTTCCCTGCCCTCATCTAGAATTTTCCAATCCCCTGCCTCTCATCACTCTTCTTTTTAATCTCTTTAAATTTCTACTTTCTGTCCAGCCTAGACTTGAGGCCTACCACGTGCAGTGATGAGACGTTGCAACTATGGCCCTTGCCACCTTCTTGTCTCTCTGCTTCACTCACCAAGAGACATCTAAGCCTCAGTTGGTTCAGTCACTTCCCTCTTTCCTCTCCGACTCCCAGCACACTGTGCCCTATTGGGGAAACAGCTCCATCAGCACAAAAATCAGGCCAGCCTCAGGGCTCCCCACTGCTCACTAGGTCCTCACCTGTGCCCCATGCAGGCCATCTCACTTCTCACAGACACCACTTTCTGTCCTCATCACTTTTGGAACTGACTGTCCCACCTGCTTAGAGAATAAAAGGAAAACAGCATCTCCTTGGATATGCCAGCTGGCATGGACCCTGCATGAATGGGTTGGCTACTCCCTGTCTGCCTGCCCTTCCTCATCTTCTTTTCAGCTATTTCCTCCTCCCTCACTCCTCAGGAGACCCCCTGTGTGTCCCTGGGGGCTGGCTCCATGTGCTCTCATTATGCTCAGGGTCACACTCTGGCTTGTCTTTTTCCTTCACCGTCCTCCTGTGCACAGAGGATGTGGTGTTCTTTTCCAAGTGAATGCCTATTTGCAGTTGAAAATCAATGAACTCCACCAAAAGGAGTCTTGTCTACGAACCACTGTAATAGCTGTAGCAAAGATTTCTCATGGAAGTTAGAGAAGGCAACTTCAAAAGTAAAACCAAAACATTTATCAAAACCTTAGTTTGATAAGGTTCTAAGTTTAAAGAAATCTCTAAGAATGTGCCTATTATGTAAGAAAAAAAAGAAATCTCAACTGTCAAGACTCAGTTAACTACGCATCTCATACCACACAACAGAGCTTTGCTCAGTAGTGTTTTCAGTCACGATTGAAGTTCTTCCTTCGGAAATGCAAAGTAAACACCCAAGAGACAGCTGCTGGAAACGTCAATCCTACCAGGCAACAGGACAGACTCTGTCCCCTGGGTATTCCAGGGCTGGCCCAGCAGCTGGCCTTGCCCTTGAAAGTATGTGATGGACATAAAGTGGCCTCAGTGCAGTCCAGAGGAACTGAAGGAAGCCAGGAGGGGTGTGATAGATGCCACATACACAAAGCTGCTGCCAAGTCAGGTGGACAGAAAGTCAGAGTGTCTATTATATTGACTGCTATGTAGGTGACTAATCTTAGTGTGGGTAGTTTTAGCTGTGTGAATGGAAGCAGTCAAGGTTAGGGGCTGGGTGCAGTGGCTCACACCTGTAATCCCAGCACTTTGAAAGGCTGAGGTGGGCGGATCATGAGGTCAGGAGATTGAGATCATCCTGGCTAACAGGGTGAAACTCTGTCTCTACTAAAAATACAAAAAATTGGCTGGGCACGGTGGCATGAACCTGTAGTCTCAGCTACTTGGGAGGCTGAGGCAGGAGAATCACTTGAACTTGGGAGGCGGAGGTTGCAGTGAGCCGAGATTGCGCCACTATACTCCAGCCTGGCGACAGAGTGAGACTCCGTCTCAAAAAAAAAAAAAAAAAAAAAAAATGCGCACCTGAGAAGTGAGAAAATAAAGATCAAGTATAGATAAAGTACATTGCTCTTTGGCTGGGAGGATAAAGAATGGTGACAATGGGGCAGATGCAGAATGTGTGGGGCCAGAAGCTTATACAGTTTGGGGGAAGCTTTTTGAGAAAGATGATATAAAACTGTGAAAATGAAATGAATGCAAAAATAAAAATTTATTAGAAGGAGCTAATGCAAATGAGGGCCTGTAGCTTAAGCTCCCTGAGTCCACAGGGAACACCCTGTGCTGTGGGCACCGCTGCTCCTCAGGGCACACTGGGCAGGGAACTCCTGCCATGACACCACACACTCTCAGGGGCCCGAGGGTCCTGTCTCACACAGACTCATCTGACATGTGACCCACCTCAGATCTAGCACAGGCGTGGGTACATTTTAAGAGCACAGTAAACACCTGTTAAACACAGTGATGATGACATTCTCATCATAAGGTATATGAAAGCTCAAGTAGGAGACACATTTTTCAGAAATATTCCCCTCAACTTTCCAGAGTTTTAACACTTCACAAAGTTCACAGAAATTCTTATCGCTTTGAGTGGTTGTGAGGTAAGGCCTCATGGTAGATAACAGAGGAAGCATGTAAACAATAACTGACACAAATGATTCTTACAACCTCAATGCTAAAATGTGCAGGACACAGCCATGTAACAAAACATGGAGCACAAAGTGAAGGAAATCTGTATTTACTGACATGGGAAGTTGTCCATGTTACTTTGCAAAGTGGGTGGAAAAGGATATAAAACAGCTTTTTTGTAAAAATCTCATTTTTGTTTAAAAAAAGTCCCATTAAAAATATATGTATTGATATAGGTTTGTATATATTTGTAAAAATGCCTGGAAAGAGGGAATGATAACAGTGATGTCTAAGTGGTGGGAAAATAAATCATTTTTATTTGAATTAAAAATTATTTACAAAAGCAATCTTCCTGCATTTTTAAAAGAATATTTATTGTTTTAATAATATGGAAAAAAGATGGCATTCCTAATCTGGAAAAAAATATTATGTCATTCCCACTTTGGAAAAAAAATAAGAAAAGGTACAGAACAGAGGAACAGAGTAGACACAAAATAACTGAACATATTAAATGAATAAACGCTGGAAGAGAGAAAATAAACATTTTTTTCCTTTAAGCCTACTCTATTATGAATTCATGACCATAATTCGCATGCTACTCTTCTGGGGACTGGAAGAACCACTATGAGCTGGTGGATCCTACAGGTCATGCAAGACAGGGTTACTCATAGTGGGGTCTGTAAACCGCTGCTGGCCCACAAACTGCCACCTGTCCTCAATGAGATGAACAGAAGGAAGAACTCAGATCGTGACTGAAAAACAAAATGTTACTGGATGTTGGGCCCTGCCGACATCTAAGTGCAGAATCATTTTTCTAGTAATGTCAGTGACAGACTGGCAAAAATTAATTTCACCACACATAGTTTGAGAAGTTCAGAGCTAGAACACTATCCTCATTTTACACCTGATGAGAATGAGGCCCAGAAAGGTCAAGTGTCCATTCCTGATCACAGGATTGATCAATGGTCATGTCAGGAAAAAAGTACATGGTCTGTCCACCACACTACGGTTTTATGTCCTAAGAATTGGGTTTTTGTCAATGGAACAAGGAGCTTGTTACATAGTTACATAGTTATGTAACAAGGAACTTGTTACATAGTTAAGGGTTCTTAAGAAGATTGGCCCTGTCTGTAAATTCAAGAGAAAACAGAATTTAAAACATTCCTTGGTGGCTTCAATTCCAAAGAACCCATAAACATGGCCTTAACTTCCTGTCCTCAGACCTCTGCCCATAATTTTTCCTCTCCCCTCCAAACTCCAAGTGTCCAGTCATACCCACTCTAAAACACAAGGCCCTCCGGGAACTGCTGCCTCTGAGTCCCTCTTCTGGAGCAAAGACCCTGCCCTCTCAGTCCCACAGCTCTGCCTTGAGTGCCTTGGGCACCAGGGCCAACTCCCGTGTCTCACTGTGTCCTCCACATACACGGCAGATTGTAATCAATGTTTTCTGAGCAAATCAACAGAGAGGCTAACACAGGGCAATGCATGAGAGAACCTGTAATCAATGGCCTTGAGGAAGTGACTGGTACTCTTACCCCAGAAAATGTTATCAACAAGCAAATCATCACCAGTTTGTACTAAGGATATATATTCTTTTCAGTTGTTTTGTTGACTTTTGTCAGTAACACATAAATTGTATAAGACATTCTTGTAGTCATTATTACATATATGAATGTTTTTTAAAAACTGCATTTTTTAGTTTGGTTAATCTTAAAACTAAATCTTTATGATATCATAATGTTGAATCTGGTTGTTGTTTTTTTTTTTTTTTGATAGAGTCTTGCTCTGTCACCCAGACACTGGAGTGCAGTGGCATGATAGCTCACTGCAACTTCCGCCTCCTGGGTTCAAGCAATTCTCCTGCCTCAGCCTCTCCAGTAGCTGGGATTACAGTCATGTGCCACCATGCCCAGCTAATTTTGTATTTTTAGTACAGACGGGGTTTCTCCATGTTAGACAGGCAGGTCTCAAACTTCTGATCTCAGGTGATCTGCCTGCCTTGGCTTCCCAAAGTGCTGGGATTACAGGCGTGAGCCATCTTACCAGGCAGAATCTCTCAAGAAATGAAACCAAAAAGGTTTTCTGCTCAACTCGATTGTACATAATGCATTTTGGTAACTGGAAATTTGGGTATATGTACCAATGATATATTAATTTTGAATGTCACATGCTATTTTGTCAATCTGGCCAAAAGAAAGCATTTCTTGGCATTGCATCCTGATCGCTTTGGGGGGAAACTAGCAAATATTGAAACAGCATTTCTCTATTTGAATATTCTGAAAATTTGGAAATTTGATTTAAAAACTGAATACATTTTTATCTTTAGCAATGAAACTATTCTGGATTTTGCCTATTATTTCTTTATTTTCTTTTTCTTCTTAATAATTTACCTTTATTCTCCAACCTTCTTTTGTGTTTTGGCTGTTTTTCTCTTCCTTTTTCATATTTAAAATATTCATTCCCCAGGCCCTGCTCTTCCCATTTTGCCCTATTCCAAACATACACTCTTGCTTTGACAGACCTCTTTGTTTGTCTGCTAATGTTCTTCATGTTCAGTAAAGTGGAAAAGCAAAATATCTTTTAAAAAAACAGCACTGCTACATAGCTTGTGATATCCAGGGGCTAGTCCACACCACTGTGGGGCTCGCAGTGTTCAGGAATGGACACTCGCTGAGAGTGAGTCTGTCTTGCCTGGCCAACAACCTAGTGCCACAGTTGCTTCTTGCTAGCACTAATGAATGTACAATGTACAGAGTTTTCTTCTTACTCAAAAATGTGGATCCCCCAAGCACAAAAGGGAGAACAGTCTTCTTTTCCATAATAGTTCCAGAAAGAGAACTAATTTCTCTGAAAAATCATTTTAGATAAAACTTCTAGTTTTAACATTTTAAAACAGGAGTCAGGGGCTCAGCAAGACAGATTACCCTGACCCACACAAACCTGAATTGGTTTATCTTCCTCTCTTAAGTTTTGCAAATCTCTGTCCATTTAAAAACAATTTTAAAAATCCACCACCTTGTTTATCTTATGTCTACTTTTCGCCTCTTAAATCAGCTTCTATATCCTAAGTTGGTATTTGATCAAATTAACCCTTCAGAAGCATACAGCCTGAGTGCTTCTCAAACTTTGGCGACAATAAAAATCACCTAGAAAACTTGTTAAAGCATACACAGATTCCACTGTTGTAGAGAAGTAATTGTCATGGTCCACAGGACTTTCCAATTAAAATTATGGCTTCAAATTAAGCTGTAAGTTATTTCATGTTGTGGAAAATTATAATTATTTGTCTTGTTAGTAGTTATCCACTAAGATAATATGAAATCCATTGCACTTCCTCTCCCTGGGAACTCACTTTTGCCAGAGTTTTATCCTCAAACTAGAGTTTTAGTTATTCTCCTATTATGTCAGAGCAGAAAAAAATTTCAGCTCTGTTTTCTTATAGAAGTTCCTAACATCACACATTTGAGCTACAGACGGCTGACATTCGGAAAATTAGCAGATAGCAGTTGTAGGCCCATATGAGATACCTGCTCTCTTATTTCTTTCATTTTTTCCAATCTCTTCAGTCTTCTGGCATATTCGGCATATTCGGGAGCATCTTTTAATCCAAGAGCTGTGCAGGAACGAACCAAGAAACGCAGACCTAAATTGTAAAATATACATTTAGGAAAGAATACAGGCACAGTCTATTTGTTAAAAGCTCAATAAATCAATGAACTCAGTCTTTTGGGACACAGGGAGGAATGATGCTTACAAATAGTGTTTTTCTTGTGAAAAATAATTACACTTTGCAATCTCTGGACCAGGGAGAACTGACTTCCTCGGAAAGGGGATTAAAGGGTCTCTCTCCATGAGTCCTATCCTCACGCTGCCAGAACCCAGAAGGAACATGGCACAGGACACTGCTGGGAGAGAACTTAAAAGCAAATGCAACATTTGCTAATGTCCTATAGCAGTTTCATAAATACATATAAAGAGCTGTAAGAGAGACTAGGCTAAAAAGTGTAGAGAGTTTATATATATAATAATGATTACTCCCAAATGTTCTTATTACTGTCAGTAAATTCATTTTTAAAATAAGTATTACACTATGTGCAAAGTACTGGGAATATAAAAAAGATGTATTTTACAGTTGCTGGTCTTAGAGTTGACATCAAATATATATAAAATAATCACAACAAAAAGTTTTGTGTTCATCATGTCTTGTATACATTAACAATAACAAAATCTTCGATAACTTTATACGTATGACCAGATGACATACTGTTTAGTTCTGCTTGGCACTGGGTCTTATAATGGTATTGTCCTGTATATAGTCTCCTGGAATTTGCTTTTTCATTTAAGCTTGTGTTTCTAAAATTAGCAACATTTAAAAAACATCCAGTAGATGCTAAAAAACACAATAGTTTATCTTTACATTTATAAGAATCCCCTTTGCCATTTGTGGTCTAAATTACTTTAAAACATTTTTATTATCTCGTTTAAAAACAGTATTTTTCTTCAATTCAACTACAGTGCAGGTCATTACTGAGAATTTGTAAAACAAAGAAAAAAATAAAAGTTACTCATTACTTGTCCATCCAGAGACAAAACTAAACATTTTTATATGTCTTTTTTTTTCTTTTTTAGACAGAGTCTCGCTCTGTTGCCAGGCTAGAGTGCAGTGGCACAATCTCGGCTCACTGCAACCTCCACCTCCCAGGTTCAAGTGATTCTCCTGTCTCAGCCTCCCGAGTAGCTGGGACTATAGGCACCCGCTACCATGCTCAGCTAATTTTTGTATTTTTAGTAGAGACAGGGTTTCACTAAGGATCGTCCTGATCTCTTAACCTCGTGATTCACCCACCTTGCCTCCCAAAGTGCTGGGATTACAGGCATGAGCCACTGTGCTCAGCCTATATGTCTTTTTATGCTCTTCTCAGTTACTTTATAGTGGAATTACTGAATCCAAACATTAAGACTAGTTTGAGACTCCTGATATATATTACAAATCTGCCCTCCAGAGACATTGTACTAGTTTATACTCCCAGTAGATGTGTATAAGAAGTGTCACTGTTTTCTTTTAAATAGTTGAATGCTACTTACACAACAGGTAAGACTGGTATCATGTATTTTCCTATCAGCATCAAGACTTAAATGGTATTTTCTGACACCCTCACAAATGAGGAGGAATGCAGCATATGCGTATTTCTCATTTTTCCCCTCACCACAACTACCACTTAAATTATGCCTTATAATTATTTAGACCTAACTCTATGTTAATTTCTACTCTCACTACTTGTTCTGAAATTTGAAGACTTCCCCTTTTAGATAACTAACTGGCTAGCCATATGCAGAAGACTGAAACTGGTCCCCTTCCTTACACCATATACAAAAATCAACTCAAGGTGGATTAGAGACTTAAACATAAAATCTAAAACCATAAAATTCTGGAAGATAACCTAAGAAATACCATTCTGGACAGAGAACTGGGAAAAGAATTCTTGATGAAGACACCAAAGGCAATTTTAACAAAAACAAAAATTAACAAACGGGACCTAATTAAACTAAAGAGCTTCTGCACAGCCAAACAAACAATCAATAGAGTAAACATACGACCTAGAGAATGGGAGGAAATATTTGCAAATTATGCATCCAACAAAGGTTTAATACTCAAAATCATAAGGAACTTAAATTTACAAGCAAAAAACAAACAATGCTATTAAAGAGTGGGCAAAGGACATGAACACTTTTCAAAAGAAGTCATACATGCAGCAAATAAGCATATGAAAAAATGCTCAACATCACTAATCATTAGAGAAATGCAAATCAAAACCACAATGAGATACTGTCTCATACCAGTCAGAATGGCTATTACTAAAAGGTGAAAAAAAAACAACAACAAAAAAACAGATGCTGGCAAGGTTACTGAGAAAATGGAATGCGTACACTACTGGTGGGCATGGAAATTAGTTCAGCCATGTAGAAATCAGTTTGTTGATTTCTTAAAGAACTTAAAACAGAATTACAGGCCAGGCATAGTGGCTCATGCCTGTAATCATAGCAGTTTGGGAGGCTGAGGTGAAAGGATCACGAGAGCTCAGGAGTTCGAGACCAACCTGGGCAACATAGTGAGACCTCGTCTCCATAAATACAAAAATAAAATAAAATAAAACCAGAATTACCATTTGATTCAGCAATCTAATTACAGGGTATATACGCAAAAGAATATAAATCATTCTGCTATAAAGACACATGCACATGTATATTCACTGCAGCACTGTCCATAAGAGCTAAGACACAGAATCAACCATCAGTGGTAGACTGGATAAAGAAAAAGAAAAAGTGGCACAGCCATAAAAAAGAACAAGGTCATGTCCTCTGTAGCAACATGGATGGAGTTGGAGGCCATTATCCTAAGCGAACTACTACAGGAACGGAAAACCAAATACTCCATGTTCTTACCTCTAAGTGTGAGCTAAACCTCAAGTACATATGAACATTAAGAAGGGAACAACAGACAGTGAGGTGTCCTTGAGGGCAGAGCGTGGGAGAATGGTGAGGATCAAAAAACTACTTATCAATTACAATGATTATTACCTGGGTGATAAAATAATCTGTATGCCAAACCCCTACGACATGAAATTTACCTATAAAACAAACTGCACACATACCTCTGAATCTAAAAGTTAAAACAAAAATTCCCTTTTTTTTTTTTTTATTGCATTTTAGGTTTTGGGGTACATGTGAAGAACATACAATATTGTTGCATAGGTACACCCGTGGCAGTGTAATTTGTTGCCTTCCTCCCCTTTCCCTTTTTAAGCACTAAAGTTTGATTCAGCTTTCCAGTGAACTTCCAAATTAAGTTTTCAAGTCAACTTTTTATTTCCCCAAGAAGGGGAGATGAGTATGTTTTCTAGGCTTTTATATTCCGTTGCTTTTACATGCAGAGGTAAAATAATTCTTGAAACTCTGAAGATAATGTTTCACCACCTTTGGTATTTAGTGCTTGGTGTTTCATGTTGCTGATAACGGCCCAATTTTTCTTCCTTTGCAGAACAGCAGATCTTTTTTTTTCTTCTGTAGAATGTTTGCTTTTACCATATCTTTGATTTTGTATTTTGTCACAAGTGTTCTATTTCAGTCCTTGGGAAAACTTACAAGTCCTAGTTGTATTTCTCTTACTTCTTTTCTTTCTTTCTTTTTTTTTAGAAGAAGTTTTGCTCTTGTACACCAGGCTGGAATGAAGTGGTGTGATCTCAACTCACCGCAACTTCCACTACCTGGATCAAGTGATCCTCCTGTCTAAGCCTCCTAAGTAGCTGGAATTACAGGCGCCTGTCACCATGCCCAGCTAATTTTTGTATTTTTAGTAGAGATGGGGTTTTGCCATGTTGGCCAGGCTGCTCTTGAACTCCTGACCTCAGGTGATCCACCTGCCTTGGCCTCCCAAAGTGCTCGGATTACAGGTGTGAGCCACCACGCCTGGCCTTCTCTTACTTATCTTCTGTATTTCATCTTATTCAATTTTTGTTCTTAAAATTATGGAATAAATAGTTTTCAATTACTACTATGATTTTCAGCTCTGTACTGCATCCAGGTAGATTTTAATTCTGCTATATATTTTTAGTTTCACTATCATCTTTTCTTACATATTGTCCTATTATCATGTCTCTTCTTTTGTAACATCCTATTATCTTTTCACCTCACCTTGTGACTTTCTCCCTCTGAAGTAAATAGAGGTTATGTGTTCTTTGAATCTTACAGAAGGAGCCAAATATTTCTACACTGTAATAATTTTTTTGAACTCTTCTATTTTTCTAGGTAATAACTTTATTTTTGCCAGGTGTGGTGGCTTATGCCTGTAATCCCAGCAGTTTGGGAGGCCGAGACAGGTGGATCACTTGAGGTTGGGAGTTTGAGACCAGCCTGACCAACATGAAGAAATCCTGTCTCTACTAAGAAAATACAAAATTAGCTGGGTGTGGTGGTGCATGCCTGTCATCCCAGCTACTTGGGAGGCTGAGACAGGAGAATTGCTTGAACTCGGGAGGTGAAGGTTGCAGTGAGCCAAAATTGTGCCATTGCACTCCAGCCTGGGCAACAAGAGCAAAACCCTGTCTCAAAAAAAAAAAAAAATTAGCCGCGTGTGGTGTGTGCCTGTAGTCCCAGCCACTCAGGTGGCTGAGGCAGGAGAATCGCTTGAACCTGGGAGGCGGAGGTTTCAGTGAGCCGACATCACACCACTGTACTCCAGCTTGGCAACAGAACAAGACTTAAAACAAAAGCAAAAACAATAGCCAACTATTTTTTTTTTAATGGCATTTTTTCATAGCTCTGTACTGACTTTCTTTCTCTTATTTGGGTTGAAATGAGGAAAGATGTATCAAGACCTTGTATTTGCCAAGAGTTAAGTGTATGGCCTGGCCTTAGTTCCTGTACTTGGTCTCTAAGGATGTTGATTAAAAGATTCTTCTGCTTCACTAGGCTGATTTTTTTTTTTTTTTTTTTTTTGAGATGGAGTTTCACTGTCACCCAGGCCTAGAGTGCAGTGGCATGATATGGCTCACTGCAACCTCTGCCTCCCAGGTTCAAGCAATTCTCCTGCCTCAGCCTCCTGAGTAGCTGGGATTACAGGCACGTGCCACCATGCCCTGCTAATTTTTGTATTTTTAGTAGAGACGGGATTTCAACATGTTGGCCAGGCTGGTCTTGAACTCCTGACCTCATGATCCGCCCACCTCACACTCCCAAAGTGCTGGGATTACAGGCATGAGCCATCACGCCTGGCTAGGCTGACTTTTAAATACTCTCCTGTATGAGGAAGGTTCTAGCACCTTTTAAAAGTTAACCTACCTATCCTATACTGTTATTCCTTTCCTGGCATATTTTCAGTTTTTCCTTTTCTACTAGATAATTCCCCTCAGGCAACAGAAACGTTCATCTCTGCTCATTCTTTAAAAAAAAAAAAAAGTGTTCCCCATCCTGGCAAACATGGCGAACTCCCATCTCTATTAAAAATACAAAAAAAGAAAAAATAGTCAGGTGTGGTGGTGTGCACCTATAATTCCAGCTAACTCAGGAAGCTGAGGCACAAGAATCACTTGAACCTGGGAGGCAGAGGTTGCAGTGAGCTGAGATTGCACGACTGCACTCCAC
>PVKP010036074.1:0-22743 GCA_004027715.1 Plecturocebus donacophilus | reverse complement strand
AAAAAAACAAAAAAAAAAAAAAAAAAAAAAAAAAAAAATCTATGCCTCTGAGAGTACCCCTGATGCAAGTGGCTGTAGCTCATCAGTTTACAGCATGGAATCACAGCCCATAGCTGGATGCTCCCTGATCTGGCTCTCCAGCCCACTGAGGATGGACTATTTTTTTTCTGTTGGAACAAGTACTGCAGCTGCAGGCCACTGACACTGTCTCCTGGTGTACGTGGGGCACACTTGGGAGTGAGAGGTGGAGGCGGGCGTGGGCACACCCACGTTCCCTTTCTTGTCTGATTAGCTTCATGGCCATGGTGGAGAGCAGCGTGGCCGAGGATTCTGGCTGCTCCATGTCCTTATTCCTACTCGCTACTGTCAGGCTTGGACCTTTCTGCGGAATTGTCTGGGGGTGGCAGGCGCCTCACTGTCTTGGCTCACCTTTCTGTGACCCCTCCTGAAGCTATGCTTGCCGGGTATTTTCCCAGTCAGTCAGGCTTTCTCTTCTGTGAACAGCCTGTCTTTTCTACATCTTTCACCCAGTTTTCCGTGTTGTTGATCTGCTTTGTCTGTTTGTATACCCTTGATACCAACCCATTCTTGGTTGCATATGTGGGCAAATATCTTCCCTTCTGGTCTGCCTTTTTATATGCTTCATGGTATCTTTTGTAAAAAAACAAAACAAACACGTTCTCAATTTCTATGTAGTTACATGTTTTTTGTTTGTTTGTTTTTTGTTTTTCAGACAGAGTCTCGCTCTGTCGCCCAGGCTGGAGAGCAGTGGCATGATCTCGGCTCACTGCAACCTCTGCCTCCCAGGTTCAAGCGATTCTACTGTCTCAGCCTGCCCAAGTAGCTGGAATTATAGGTGTGTAGCACCACACCCAGCTAATTTTTGTATTTTTAGTGGAGACAGGGTTTTACCATATTGGCCAGTCTGGTCTCAAACTCTTGACCTTGTGATCCGCCTGCCTTGGCCTCCCAACATGCTGTGATTATAGGTGTGAGCCACCACACCCAGCCAACATGTTCATTTTTTTCTTCATGGTTTCTTGAAGAAACCCACCCATGGAACGTATGGATTTCTTGGTTTGTTTTTTTGAGACAGGATCTTGTTCTGTTACCCAGGCTGGAGTGCAGTGGTGCAACAATACCTGAGCAATCCTCCTGCCTTAGCCTCCAGCATAGCTGAGGCTTCAGACACATGCCACCATGCCCAGTTAATTAAAAAAATTTTTTTTAGAGATGGGGTTACGGTGGGGGTCTTGCCCAGGCTGGTCTCAAACTCCTAGCCTCAAGCAATTATCCTGCCTTGGGTATGCTAACAACTTAAAAAATCTTTTCTACCAAAAAATCATAAACGTAATTTCCTTAATTTGATTCTGAAATGTTAGGTTTTTACTTTGAAGTTCTTTATCTGCAAGGTGTGAGGTAGAAACCCAATTTCATTTTTTCTGCAAATAGATAATTGACTGTCCCAAGCCCACTCGCTGCACAGATGAGGATGCGATTCTGTCTTGGGGCCCGTCTGGTCTCTCTGTCCTATTAGTCTGTTGTTACACAATCCCACACTTTCACAATTACCCTACTTTACCCAATTTCAGAATCATTTGCCAGATTCCAAAAAAGTCCCCATTGGGATTTTTATTGGAATTGCATTTAACCTAGAAATGAATTAGACAAGATGACTTATTTACAATATTTTCCTCTCTAGGAATTGTGTACCCCCCAAATTCATACAGAGAAGCCCTGACCCCCCAATGACTGTATTTGGACAGAGCACCTTTAGGGAGGTAAGTAAGGTTAAATGAGGTCATCAGGGTTGGGACCCAGGCCAGCACGGAAGCTCACATCTGTAATTCCAGCACTTTGGAAGACAGAGGGCAGGGCAGATGACTTTAGGTCAGGAGTTCGAGACCAGTCTGGCCCACATGGTGAAACCCCCAACTCTACTAAAAATACAAAAAAATTAGCTGGGCATGGTGGCACATGCCTGTAGTTCCAGCTACTCAGGAGGGTAAGGCAGGAATCACTTGAACCTGGGAGGTGGAGATTGCAGTGAGCCGAGATAGCACCACTGCACCCTGGCCTGCAAGAGAGTGAGACACTGTCTCAAAACTAAAACAAAAAAAACCCCTCAATTCCAAGGATCCTCTCTGTCCTCTACATCCTTTCCTTCTAGTTCACTGACTGTATTAACCACAACCCAGTAATTCTTCAACCACATCATGACTCCAGGCCAGTCCTCACAACCATCACTCTGTTATGTCCCCAATTACCCAGTTTAGAGTCGGGGGACATCAACAGAACCTCCCCTTTATGAAAACCTTAACCGCCTTGCCTCTCCTCCCTAGAAAACCCAATCCTCAATCCCACCATCCTTCTCCTCAGCTCCCCATTAATCCCACCATCCTCCTCCTCAGCTCATTAATCCCACCATCCTCCTCTTCAGCTGACCGCATGGAGCAGCTGGACAGAAAACCCATCACATCCAAGGCCACAGGGAATGGCTGGGCAGCCCACACCGCCCAGCAGGCCTGTTCCTCTTCCATGGTGTATCTGTCCTCCACTCTCCAAAACAGCATCTCACGTCTCCTCGAACTGCCACCCCTGCCACCTCTTCACTGGAAAACACCGGAACAATTGGACATGGGCTGCTTTGACTTCCCCCAACCAAGGTCACCTTGGTTGTAGCTGCTGTAACCTCCCCACCTTCCCTCCTGAAATAAATGACACGACCTGGCTTCGCTCAAGGCCACCCTCCACTTGTACTCTAGGCCCCACAAATGCCTGCAAAAATCTCCTTTTCCTCTTCCATCATTAATTTGTCTCTCCCACATACTCCAGAATCTCCATTAGTCAGAAAAAGACTCCTTTGTGGTTATGAAACTTGATTGGATACTGGTTAAAACAAAAAATTAAAAAGACATTTTGAGGGATAACTGGAAAATGGGGGCATGTGAGCTGCTGTTTTACAGCATTTATGGACTCATTAGGGCAGAGTGGCTATGCAGGAGAAGGCCCTCATTTCGTCAGATGCCTGCTGAAGTAGTTAAGGGTACAGTGTCACCATGTCTACAACTTGCAGTGGCTCAGGAAAAAAAGAAGAGAAAGAACTTGAACAATGTTTATAATTACTGACTCTAGAAGACACAGGTGTTCACTGTGATACACTTTCACTTTTCTGCTGGTATGGTGTGTGGGGTGTGGCTCATATATTTAAAAAACTTTCTAGGCTAGGCCGGGCCAGGTGGCTCATGCCTGTAACCCCAGCACTTTGGGAGGTAGAGGCGAGAGGACTGTTTGAGCCCAGGAGTTTGAGACCAGCCTGGGAAACAAGGTGAGACCCTGTTGCTAAAAAATTTTTTTAAATTTGCCAGGTGTGGTGGTGCATGCCTGTGGTCTCAGCTACTTGGGAGGCGGGGGCAGAAGGATCCCTTGAGCCTGGGATTTCAAGGCTGCAGTGAGCTATGACCACACCATTGCACTCCAGCCCAAGCAACAGAGGGAGACCTTGTTTCTTAAAACAACAACAACAAAAACAACCTCCTAGGTGTCTAATGCGCAGGCAGGCTAAGAACCTTGGGGCTAATAACCCTTCTGTTCATTTCAGTCATAAAACACACAGCCCTGTCAGACCATTGCCCCATTTCTCTGTTCTTTTTTTTTTTTGAGACAGAGTCTTGCTCCATCGCTAGGCGCCAGGCTGGAGTGCAGTGGCACGATCTCAGCTCACTGCAACCTCCGCCTCCCGGGTTCAAGCAATTCTCTTGCCCCATCCTCCCAAGTAGCTGGGACTACAGGCGTGTGCCACCCATGCCCAGCTAATTTTTGTATTTTTAGTAGAGATGGGGTTTCACCATGTTGGCCAGGATGGTCTCAATCTCTTGACCTTGTGATCTGCCTGCCTCAGCCTCCCAAAGTGCTGGGATTACAGGCGTGAGCCACCACACCCAGCCTTCTCTGTTCTTTTTTACAAACAGGTCGGGCAAACTATGTCCCACTACCTAGAAATAAAGTGTCACTGGAACCCAGCCACGCCCACTCACAGATTGTCTTGGCTATTTTTCCTACAATAGCAGAGCACACAAGGGGCCTGACAGAAACCACACACCCTTAAACCTCAAATCCATCCTCTGCAGCCCTTCAACACCAAGCCTGCCCTCCGTCCTGGGTGCAGCCCTCCCCTTCTCAACTCTCATCCTCCCAGTCCTGAATCTGCTCCAACAGCCCCCACTTGACCTCCCAGTCATATCAGAAGCCTCCCTCCCTCACTCCCTCTCCCGGACACCCTTTCTTGGCTTTTCCTAGGTGAGAAGTGTGGGTTAGGGCTAAAAATGTGGCCTCAGCAATGATGGAGGTGACAGAACCTTCCTCATAGGAACAAACACAGAGCACAAGAGCAGTGCCCAGCACACTGTGCCTGTGAGGCAGCAATGGCCATGGCTCAAGGCTCCCCCTGCGCTGGCCTCCGGCCTCTTCATCTCAGCTCACGCCACTCTCTCACTCTTTGCTTCAGCATCCCTGGTTCTCAGGCACTCTAAGGTCAATTCTTCTAAATGCCAGCCTGTCCACCTGCTGCCACCCCTCTCCCCCATACACTCTAGAAAGCCAGCTCCATGAATCCAGGGCGCTGTGGCTGTCCTGTTCACCAATGACCCTCCCAGCCCAAGAATAATGCACTACTGCTAGTAGGCATTCAACAAACACACACAGGAAGAGAAAGGAGAGGAAAGGATCCCCCACTAAAGCAGGCATCTGGTGGTGAAAACACTGCCGACATCTCAAAACCTGCACAAAACATGACTTCAAACAGAAAAGAGGGTCGGGCACAGTGGCTCACACCTGTAATCCCAGCACTTTGGGAGGCTGAGTTGGACAGATCACCTGAGGTCAGGAGTTCAAGACCAGCCTGGTGAAACCCGTCTCTACTGAAAATACAAAAATTAGCCAGATTCGGTGGTGGGTGCCTGTAATCTCAGCTACTCGGGAGACTGAGGCATGAGAATCGCTTACACCCAGGATGCGGAGGTTATAGTGAGCAGAGATCGTACCGCTGCAGTCCAGCCTGGGTGGCAGAGCAAAACTGTCTCAAAAACAAAAAAACAAAAAAAACCCAAAAAACAAACAGAAAAGAGGCTTCAGACGGGAATGTGGCTGTTTGCCATGACACAGGGGCATGTGCTTGTGAGGACAGGTGAGTGCCGATGCGCCGGCAGCCCCAGGCCTGCCCGCGCCCAGCCTCACCTTCTCGCCACTGTCTCGAAGCTGCTGCAGCTGTCGTAGCCGGCGCCCCTTCTCCAGCTGCTTCTGCAGCTCCAGCTCCGCCTCGTCCTCCTCCAGCACCTGCGGGGACCCCGGCGGCGGCGGAGCTCCACTCTCCTCTGGGAGAAACACAGGGGCTGCCTGCTCAGACCATCTTCCCCAACCCTGTCCCTACCCCACTTCCGCCCTCTGCTGGGCCCTCACCCTCATCACTGATGTCCATGTTCTCCACTCGGGTGTCGTCTGATGGCGGGGGCTGAGGCATGGACTCCTTCTCCTCCTCAACCTCAGACACTCGGCGGCGACCCCGGCCCCGCAGTCTGAGGGAAGAAAGCCTCACTGGTGAGCACCAGCCCCCAGGCCACCCCAGCCCAGCCCTCTCCTCCTACCACCATGTCCAAGCCCACCTGGAACCAAAGTCCCCATCCTGAGTCTGGTCCCCGAGAGGCAGCAAGTCATCCGCCCGCACTACTATCTCCTTCTCCTTCTTGCGGATTTTCTTCACCCTCCGCTTGGTCTTTTTAAAGGTCACCTGAGGGGAAGAGAGGAGAGACATGGAGCAGAGGCGGAGGAGAGGCGGGCCACCACAGTCCTCAAGGGTGAACCTCTTTGGTGTTCCCCTGTGCTAGCCAGTCTCCTGAGCGCTTCCCACACGTGAGCAACACGTGGGGTGGTTACTATCTCCAATCCACTCGTGAGATGGGGAAACTGGGGCACAGAGAGGTGAAGTACCTTGCCAAGGTTGCCCACTCCTAAGTGAGGGAGCTGGGGCAGTCTGGCTCAAGTCCTGCTCTTACCCACTTAGCAAGATGCCCACTGCACTGGCTGTCTACCTCATGTTACACAATCACTACACGGGCAGGATCCACGCACACCTTTCCAGTCACCCCTCACCCATGCTGTCACTCATCCTCACAGCAACCTCAGAAGGCGGCTCTTGTTACTGCCACTCCAGATGGGGCATGCCAGGCTCACAGTTAAATGGCTCAAACAGGGCATGGGCTGGCAGCACGGCAGAGCCCGAACACAGACTGAGGCCCATGTGGCTTGGCAGCCCTGATCCATCCACACCCGGTGCCTCCCCCGGATGCCATTTACTGCTCGCCCACAAGGCCAAGCACTTTGTGAACATAAACACTCGCCCTCTATGAGTGCCTGCGGGCAGCGCATGAGCCGCAAGGGAGGGAGAATTGTGACACCGAGTGCAAGGCGCGAGAGGGCTCACCATCTCCTCAGGTGTGAGGTACTCGGAGGCCAGCCGGGGCCCCACGGTGCTCAGGGACTGAGCCTGCAGCCGCAGCTTGGCCCGGATCTCCTCCAGCTCCCGCTCCCGCAGGCCATCAGCCGTGCCGCCCTGCTCCAGGCGGAAGGAGTGTGGCCGCTCCCCCTCAAGCTCTTCGTCGTACTTAGACAGGATAGAGCGAGGTTTTTGCTGCAAGGCGAGATACAGGTTGGAAACCAGGCTGGCTGCTGCAAAGCCACCGAGCCACCACCTCCTCAGAGCCCCTACTCCTGACATTCTCCGCCCCATCCCCCGCCGCCCAGCCTGCCTGTGACGTGCCTGTGCCAGGTCATCCACACTCTCGTCCTCCGCATAGGGCAGGTAGTCGGGCTTCTTCTTCCGCAGCTCCACATTTTTCTCTGCCCTCTCCTTATCCACCAGGTTCACGTTCACCAGCACGTCCTCCTCCTCCTGCAGCACGCCTGGGGCCAGGACAGAGCAGTGGCGATTCACACTTGCCCGCAATGCAGCAGAGGCTGTGCCCCTCCACCAGGCGCCCAGCTCATGTCACCTTTGTCCTTGAGGGTGAGGATCATGGTCTCCCCTTCTCTGAAGGAATCAATGGCATGCTCCACGGTGAGGCCCTGAAGGTCCCGGGCACTGTACAGGTCCTAAGGGAAGAAACGGCGAGTCAGGAACCTCCCTCCACCCACCCAACCCTGGGATCCCAGTAGCAAGGCTGCCAGTGCAGTGCCCCTGCACCACGTGCCCTGGTTGCTGCAGCCTCACCTGCCGCCTCTGCCCAAACTCCTCCTCCACCAGAGTGCTGACACCAAACTCTTGGTCCATCTCCTCCAGTAGCTTGGCCTATGAAACAGGGAGGACCCCAGGCCACTCAGCATCACCAGAAAACACTCAGGGCTCTACCAAGTGGGAGTGTAAAAAGGGTAGGCCTTGCAGGCAAGCTGCTGAGAATCCAACGCGGACGCTAGTAGCCGTGGCCTTTCCTCTCTCCAAGCCCCATCTCACCTCTCTGGGGTCAGCTCCTGCCTCAGTGCCCAGTCATGCCAACGGAGGCACTGGGCAACCACCCCATGCTGCCCAGTGCTCACCCTCTTCTCTGCCAGGTCCTTCTCCTTCTGCAGCTGCCGGCTCCGCTCGATCCAGGCTGCAGTGTCGTCCAGCCAGGGGTCATCCTCTCCTAGGGTCTTTATCTTCCTGAAGAGGGGAGAAAGTGATGCTTGAGGAGCCCAGCTCCTGCTCCCACCCCACTCAGGAGGAGCCAAGGATGGTGGCCTCCCCAGCCCTTCCCTTGCCTGCTCTGGCCAGGACCCCTCACCCCAGCTTTTGGTTCAGCAGGCGCTTTTCCTTGGCAGCCGCCAGCTTCTCCCGCAGCTCCTCTCGCTGTCGCAAGGCCATAGGGTTGATGACATCAGCTGTCACGGGCTCCTCCTTGGTGCCCGCCTCTGGAATGGGGGCCCAGACGTGAGGCTATGCCCGCCCATGGCTGGTGGGGAGAGGAGGGAGCCACTCACCCTGCCCCCTTCCAGCTCAGGGGGCCAGAAGGGGTCAGGACAGGAAGGAAGAATCCTTCACCTCCCTGCTCCCACTTCATCCCCACTCCTGGCCAACGCACGCAGCACAACAGGACCCTCTGTGCCTTCCAAAGCCCCTCAAATTGTGCTTTGAAGAAAAACAACAAACCCACCTCTCCCAGCCCAGTCTGCAGCAAGTGTGCACATCTTTCAGTCCATCTAACAACACCGCACAGCCACAGTGAGTATGCAATTGGCTACGGCTCCAACTCAGAGACCAAGCAGAGCCCCAGGTCCCCATTATAACAGCAAGGAAGGACCTCATACCTCCTGGCAAGTATGCATGAGTAAGACCACTAAATGGTGCTGAATCTGCCTCTAACCCCTCCTTCTTCAAAGACCCCTTCAGATGGCCTCTTTCCCCACCCAAACCCCAACCTCAGCCCTATACTCACCCTTCTTGACAGCATTGACCTCCAAGGGTTTCAGCCCCAACTTTGCCCGGAGTTTACTGAGAACAAGAGACATAAGTGTTAGGGGCTATCAAAGACACAGGACATCATGTGCATTTCCAGACAAGAGGCCAAACAGGGTGGGAGTGAGTGGTCCCATGGGTCCCAAACACACAGTCTGAGCCACAGCCTAGGACACTGGGAAGGGCCCTGGCCTCCAAAACAGGAAATATGGGCGCAGCCTGGCCTGCGTCTAACCAGTGAATGCCACCTTCCTCTGAGGTTTTAGTGTTTTCTTCTATAACTCAAACCTTGGCTAAGATGATTTATAGGAACTTCCAACTCCAATTAGCATACTTTTGTGTGAGAAAGCCACCCCAGTGCTGGCCCCAGAGCCACCTCTCTTAAAAAAACAAAGTAGAAACAAGGGAGACAGTAGTACTCACTTGGTCTCCTCGATGCTGAGTGAGGAGGCATCGCCTGAGCTAGTTTTGGAGCTGGCAGCTGGAACAAGAAGAAGCATGGCTCAGGAGCTGAACACAGGGCCAAGAAGCCAGCATCGTTGGCTCCAGCTGCAGGATGAAAGATGAGGGCCCCTCACCAGCACCTGGGCCTGCTGAAACACCAGAAAACAGCAGCTTCTTCCACCCAAGCTCCCCAGCAGCTCCTCTGCCCGAGGCTAGTCTCAGACCCCTGCCTCTTCTGCACATCTTCCTTTCCTAACCCAAGAGACCCAAACTGCTGCAGCCCCCACTCTGCCCTCTCCTTTCTTTTTTCTTTTTTAAGAGACAAGGTCTCACTTTGTTGCCCAAGTTGGAGTGCAGTGGCATGATCTTCGCTCAGTGTAGCCTTGACCTCCCAGTCTCAAGCAATCCTCCCACTTCAGCCTCCTGAGTAGCTGGAACTAGAGGTGCCTGCCACCACAATTGGCTAATTTTGTTTATTTTTCTTTTTTAAAGATGGGGTCTCACTATGTTGACCAGGCTGGTCTCAAACTCCTGGGCTAGAGTGATCCTCCACCTGGGCCACCCAAAGTGTTTGGATTGTACCAGATGTGAGCCACTGTGCCTGGACCTCTCCACTTTTATATATTCTGTGTCTTCAATCTAAACTGTCCTCTCTGGTCTTGTTCTCATCGGCAAAATCCTATCCAAATGCAAAAATCAAACACTACCTTTTTCATGAAGTCCTGTTCAATGACTGATCAGAAGAATTAACTGCTCTCCCCTGAACTCACAATCAAGTTATTTCTGTGTATGTTTCTCCCAACAGGACCGGAAATGTGGCTGCTGCATGACTGTGTCCTTTGTGGGACTCAAGGAGTCAAGAAACACTTATCGGTGCCTGTTCTGTGCTGGACGCTGAGGAAACGGATAAATAAGCACTACAGACCTGCTCCACCCACCTCACAGACAGCAAATCACTTACTGAACACCCTCAGATGAACTCTTCAACCAGCTGCCACCATGAGCTCTTCCTTTCCTTCATTCCTATCCTGCATCTTACCTTTTCCTTTTTCTCAAAGGCTCCTCTCTCCAACTGGGCCCCAGACCCCAATCTCTCCAGGCGCTCTCCAAGGTCACCAGCCTCTTCATTTCTAAATCTAATGGGCTCTTTTCAGTTCTGGTTTTGCTTGATCTCCCACAGTGTGTGGGGCTGTTGATCACGCCCTCCTTCTAATAATACCCTCTTTCCAAAGATCCCATGACACAAAGGTTTTCCTGCCTTTTTGGTTCCTATCTCCTTTTTTTTTGTAACATCTTTCTCTGCCTACTACTAAACTAAGAGCATTTCTCAGGTTCTATTCCTGACCCCAGCTTCTCATGTCACATCATTTTGGGAGCTTCACTGGCCACCCAGATACTGACTCCCAATGGCTTTATTCAGTCCAAACTCTGGATTTTCACATGCACATCAACCTCGACAACCCCAAAAGTGAATTATTCACTCCCCTCCAAATCTGTTTCTCTTCCCTACTCCTCAGTTTCAGCAGACATGACACCCACAACCCATCTGGCTGCTCAAGGAGTCATTCTCAATGCCTTTTCCTTCCCAGCCTCGTAAAAGTGCTGAGTTCTGTTCATTTCTCCTCCAAAACACCTCTCCAATCTGTCCACTTCTCTCCATCCCACTGCTGCTGCCTTAGTGAGGCTATCATCAGCCCTCACGTGGTCCATAGCCGTCCTGATTCCCTGGTCTCCAATCCTGACTACCTTTGACTAAGTTCTCAATCCAGCGATGTTTACAAAATATGGATCTGAGCAACTCACTCCTCAACTCACATCCATGGCTCCCTACCACCCTCAAGACAATCTATATTTCTTAATGGAGCCTACAGTACAGGGTCCTTTGTGTTCACATGCCTATCTTTATCTTACTCCCTCATCTCGCTACCATGAGCCCTACACGATTTGTCCAATATCAGGTTTCTCTTGCCTCTGTATACGCTGATACTACTTCATTCATTCATTCATTCAACACATTTATTGAGGATCTGTAATTGTACCGGACAACTGAGGAAAACAGAAGCCCTCTGTCCTCAAGGAGCTAGGTGGAGAAAGTCAACCTCTAATCCTAAACAACCACAGAAAATACTTTTTTTTGAGACAGAGTCTCGCTTTCTTGACCAGACTGGCGCGATCGCAGCTCACTGCAGCCTCTAACTCTTGGGCTCGAGAGATCCCATAGAAAGACTATTTAATAAGAGTTGACGTAGACAGCCTGGGGGATTCCTGGCCTAGAGAGCTTCGCAGACACTGAGCGCACACCCAGACCCGCCCGTTCCGGGACCCCTGCCCGACCCGCCCCCTGCGCAGGCCCCGCCTCCTCACCGGCATCATAGCCGTCATCGCGCTTCTCCCGCTTCACGCGCCTCTCTGAGGGTTCTGCCTGGCTGCGCTCCCGCCCGTGCGTGCTGCTCCGGGCCTCAGCTTCGGCCCCGCGCCGCCCGCTCCCGCGTTCGCCTCCACGTTCCCGGCTCCGCTTCCGTCGTTCGCCGCCGCTACCGCCACTGCCGCTACTCCGGTGCTTGTGTTTTTTGTGCTCCCGGTGCCGCGGCGGCTGCTCGGTGGCGCCCCCGGCGCCGGCCGCCGCCGTCGTCCCGGCCGCCTCTTTCTCTCCGCGGTGCTTCTTGGACGACCCCATAGTGGCACGTCCACCCCGAGCCCGGCCGCCGCCGAGCCCAGACAACGCAAAATGGGAACACTTCCGGGTCGCTCGGCAGCCGCTGTCGTGTTGTCGGAAACTAAGAGCGGCTGCTTCCGCCGCTCGCCTTGGAGCCTGCCCCAGAGGCTCATGGGAAGGCCGGGATCAGGGCTCCACTGCTACTTCGCGCAGTCTTGCGTCCGGTGGGCTCTCTGAGCCGGTGGTCCCGTTGCGCATGCGCTCCTCAAGGGACGCGAAATTAACCCCGGAGATGGGATCCCAAACCTGGAAGGACTTGGACCTGCTCCACCCACCTCACAAACAGCAAATAACTTTATTGAACACCATCAGATGAGTTCAGACACCTTAAGCCAGTGTCTTCGGGGCTGGAAGTTCCTCCTTGACCTCCCTGCGCTTGTACTTCCCCGGCAACGGTGTGTTCACTACCTCACGGTCTTTCCGTGGACACCTCCCTCCTACAATGGGCGCTCGCTTCCTGGGCTCCTGGGGTCGTGGCTCCAGCGGGTGTTTTCCCGGGATCCCCAATTCCATAGCCCAGCTTCCGACTCCCTATAACCAGTATCCTCAAGGAACGCTGCCTTCCCACGTCCCCTGGGTTTTTTATCTCTTGAGATAGGACCTCACTCTGTTCCTCAGGCTGGAGTGCAGTGGCGCTATCACAGTGCACGGCAGCCTCGACCTCCCGGGCTCAAGTGATCCTCCCATCTCAGCCTTCCCAGTAGCTAGGACTACAAGCGCACGCTACCACGCCCCTCTAATTTGTGTATTTTTTTGTAGCTATTGGGGCAAGGATCTCACTATGTTGTCCAGGCTGGTCCTGAGCTCAAGCGATCCACCCGCCTTGGCCTCCCAAAGTGCTGAGATTACAGGCGTGTGCCACTCTGCCCGGCCCTGGATTGGATTTTTTAAACCCGTGAACTGTTAAGGAACTCCATATGGAAGTCGGTGTGTCCGTGGAACCCCTGAAATTGAATGCAAAATGTGGCACATCTGTGTGTATGATTTTTTTTCTTGAGGAGAGGATCCCTAACTTAAAACTGCTGGAACTTAAAAAACCCAATGCACACATTCCCTCCCGAAACCCCTCCCCCCCACCCAATGGTTACTCAGTCTGTGGCTCCCTGTGTGGCACAAGTCAGCCTGTGTTAGGGTATGTTGTATGCACCCCTCTGAGGGTCCACCCCATCTCCCACTGACTGGGCATCCTCAGAGGCGGGAGTTGTTCCATCTTATTCACGCTTGAATTTCTAGGACCCAGCATATGCATTGAGGATGGGGTGGAGAAGTCACAGTTCTTGCTCTTTGAGATGTCCCCACTCCTCAGGAGGAGAGAAGGGGCTGTGTGTGATGAGTAGGGGAAACCAAAAGAGCCAGAGCTCCTGGGGGGATGTGGGGACAGAGCTAAGCCTGCTGCCCACCCACCTGCCACCTCTCACTTCCAACCTGTAGCATCCACCACCACGACCACCAGAAATCCCACGCTGTGTTTGCCGTAAAGCCTTTAATTTTTATCTCAGGGACTGCACTCTGGGTCCAGGCTGGGGGTGTGGTGCCTGTCAGGCTGGCTGCCAGTGGGTTCTTTCCTTGGGGGGCTCTGAAGAGAGTGCTCCATTTTCACCCCCATTGGCCTGTGGCTCCTTCAAGACACAGATAGGGGCCCCTGGCACTTTAGCTGCCACCCCCATGCCCAAGGAAACCACTGACAATGTGGCTTCAAACCCTGCTCCTGTACTGGCTTGCTATGTGATCCTGGGCAAGTGACTCTCCCTTCTCGAGCCTCACTTTCCTGATTGTCAAGTGGGCTTCATAGTCCCTGCTCTGTACCAGGTTATTCTAAGGCATAAGAGAGGTATCCAAGGATTAACCAGTGTGGTGGTGCCAGCCCCTAATGAAGGCTTGGTGTGCGGCAGCTCAGATGGTTGCAGATTCCCAGACTGACTCTGCTGCTTGTTTGTTCCTGTGTCCTTAAGCAAGGCCCTGCCCGTCAGGTCCTTAATTTCCTCATTGAGAAGTAGGAATGACAACCCTGGCCTAGACTTCCTTGGGTGACATGGAGGACAGGGCCTAGGGGAGGCCCTCCAGAGCCCAGAGTGCTGGTGTCGGCGCCCCAGCCCATAGCAGCATGGCAGAGCCAGTTCTTGACCTGCCAGGGGGACTCACCTGGGTTTTCTGGGGGTGCCCACTGTTTCCCCCTTTCCTGCCTCAGCCAGCAGCTGCTCCTCATCTAGCCCCAGTGCTGACAGCACCTGGGAGAAGCGCCGGGTGACGGTGAGACGGGCATTGGCCTGTGGAGAGAGAAGAGGGCTTCCCGCTCTGCACCAGGGCTGCCGAGGGCAAGGGGGGGCTCTGGTTACTGAGTGGGTCCCAGGGATTCCCCAGCCCTGGGATCCTGTCTGCAGGGACCTACGCCCATGCTGCTTCCCTACCCACTCAGCCAGCTCTTCGCAGCGGGCAGCTGTGTGCTTGCCCAGGTGCCAGCCTCACCTGCATGGCCTGCTGGAACAGGAAGGGCCGGGCCTGCACCCTGTGCTGGATGCCCTGCAGCTCTGCCTGGTACTCAGCAAAGCGCTGTCGCTCCTGACGCCTGCAGGGGAGACAGGCTTTTGGGCAGCTAACCATGGACACAACTGTTCATCCCCACTCCTAAGCCTGCTCATCTTTACTAAGGACTTGATATTCATGTCCTCACCCTCACCTTTACAAAGCGATTTCATGCCCATTCTGGCCGTGGATTCCTTGTGAGGTCAGCCAGTGTGGAAATTATTCACCAATTTACTGATGGCTCAGGAGGGTTGAGGGACTTGTTCAAAGCTGTGAAGCTGGGAAGTGAGGGACCGAGCCCTGCATGGCCAGGGTCTTCCCATCCTCCTGTGCCACCCCCCGTGGGAAAGGGGCCAGTGCTGGCTTCTGAGCTTCGGGACACCTGCTTACATAGGCTCCCTCTCCCTGTCCTCTTCCTCTTGAGGGGAAGCTGTGGTTGTTATTTGTGTGACTTTGGGCAAGGCCTCTCTCTGGGCTTTGGGCTCAGTTTATTTCACTGTGCTATAGCAGGGATCGAACAAGCTTGCCAGCATCCTCTGTGGTTCTTATAAGCAGACAGCTTGGAAAATGGGACAGAGAAACTAAAAAAGTGTTTCAAATGTAAAAAACACATCCTGGAGAGATCAGGGTTCCACTGGGGAAGCACAATTTTCATTTACAAAAACCCAGTTTGGCCGCGTGCGGTGGCTCGCACCTGTAATCCAAGCACTTTGGAAGGCCAAAGAGGGCAGATCCTTGAGCCCAAGAGATTGAGACCAGGCTGGACAACATGGTGAAATCCTGTTTCTACAAAAAATGCAAAAATTAGCGGCGTGGTGATATGCACCTGTAGTCCCGGCTAGCTGGGAGGCTGAGGTGGAAGGATCCCTTGAGCCTGGGAGGTCTAGGCTACAGTGAGCTGAGGCTGTGCCACTGCACTCCAGCCTGGGCAACAGAGTGAGACCCTGTCTCAAAAACACCCCAAACCCGGTTTGTCACTTGTCAGAAATGTGTCTGCTTGACAAACTTGAGTGTCACTCTCCCTCATGAAAAGAGCACCTTGTCAGCAAGAGGGGCCTTCGGGCCATACCCCAAATGGGACCAGACATCCTTCTATGAAGCACATAAGAGAGACCTTGAGGTGTAGAGGCAGCACCCATGGACTGGAGGGGAGGGGAGAAGGAGACAAGACCTCAAGACCTGTGCTGGGACCTCAGCGAGAGTGCTGGGACCTCAGCGAGTGTGCTGGGCCCCGTGGAAAAACGCCACCTTGCTGGGTCATGCGCCCTTGGCCCTGTGGCAGGGAAGGAAGCATCCCTCACTGAGAAAAAACATGGACTTGAAAACCCTTGGCCAGGAACATAAGTTGCCGTGAAAAGGGTTTTCACCATTTAGAAAGGAATTCACAGCAGTTACAAGGGGAGGGGGAAAAGGAGCTGGCAGTCTATCTTTTTGTGATATCATGTGCACTTTTCCTGCTGGATACTTTATGCTATTTCTCTTTCTTTCTTTTTTTTTTTTTTTTGAGACAGAGTTTTGCTCTTGTTGCCCAGGCAATGGCACGATCTCAGCTCACCGAAACCTCTGCCTGCCGGGTTCAAGCGATTCTCCTGCCTCAGCCTTCCGAGTAGCTAGGATTACAGGCATGCACCACCATGCCTGGCTAATTTTATATTTTTAGTAGAGACAGGGTTTCTCCATGTTGGTCAGGCTGGTCTTGACCTCAGGTGATCCACCCGCCTTGGCCTCTCAAAGTGCTGGGATTACAGGCATGAGCCATTGCGCCCAGCTACTTTATGCTATATCTGGTAGAAATGACAGCAGTCCTGAGCAGAAAGGGAAGTGGTGCCTGTGGTTGTCAGCCCCGTCCATCGTCTCGGAATGGAAGGAAGACACGTCCTCCCTGCCACAGGACAACCTCTTTTGTGCCCGTCCTTCCTAAGCAGGACAGAGTCTCCTGTTGCGGTCAGACAGTGAAGTACACAGGCTGTAAGGACTGAGAGACCACGTGGGAGACATCTACTTATGCCTTAATGGTCTCAAATAGAAAGTAAAAGGAGTGAGGTTCAATCACTCTTTTGCTGCACCTGCCACTTGGAGTTCTGAACCTTACACTTCCTGCCTTGCTATGAAAACAAAACATTTGGCCGGGCACCGTGGCTCACGCCTGTAATCCCAGAACTTTGTGGGGCCGAGGCAGGTGGATCACTTGAGGTCAGGAGTTCAAGACAGCCTGGGCAATATGGTGAAACCCTGTCTCTACCAAAAACACAAAAAATTAGCCAGGTGTGGTGGTGCACACCACAGAGGTTTCAGTGAACCGAGATCATGCCACTGTGCTCCAGCCTGGGCGACAGAGCAAGGTTGGGAAGAAGAAGGGATTGGCCCAAGCAGTCCCCTCAAACACACTTGACCTCTCAGAGCCTCCCTTTCCAAATCTGTAAAATTGGGGCGACGAAGACTGAGCCTCAAAGGTAGGTGATCAGAGCCCCGCTGAGCCCTCTGTGGATCCTCACCCTACTTGCCATGGACCAGAGGAGACGGTGCAGAAAAAGATGCCCCGTGCTCACTGCACCCAGGAGGTGCTCAAATCAATGGCACTAGTTTTGGTCACATTTATTCATGTTACTTGTTTCACTAGGTTGAGCTCTTGTGGGAAGGTCCTGGTATCTTTCACCTAAAGGGAGAATTTGAGCACTCAGGCAGGCAAGGTGGCTGGAACTCAGTTCTGCTACCCACCCGTGACCTTTGGCAAATTATTTAAGCTCTCTGAACCTCAGTTTCCTCACTGGCAGGGTTATGCAGGTGGAGATACTGTGGAAGGACAGGAAGGTGAGCAGGCCACACTGACTTGTCCCCTTGTGTGAAGCCCCGGGGCTCCTTTCCCAGTAGCTCTGTGTCACCTGTGAGCTCGTCCATGAGCACCTCACTCTTTCTTTTTATTTATTTATTTTGAGATAGAGTCTTGCTCTGTCACTCAGGCTGGAGTGCAATAGCATGATCTCAGCTCACTGCAACCTCTGCCTCCCAGGTTCAGCGATTCTCCTGCCTCAGCCTCCCAAGTAGGTGGGACTACAGGTGTGTGCCACCGCGCCTGGCTAATTTTTAATTTTCATATTTTTTTAGTAGATGTGGAGTTTCACCATGTTGGCCAGGCTGGTCTCGAAATACTGACCTCAGGTAATCCACCAGCCTCAGTCTTCCCAAGTGCTGGGATTACAGGCATGAGCCACTGTACCTGGATGAGCACCTAACTCTTTTTCAGGATAGCAGTCCTGGGGGATACCAGATGGCTACAAGTTCCCTGATCCCTAGAACAGCCCAGGAAAGAAAACAAAAGCCCCTTATTCATAATGTAGCTTCCCCAATCTCCAATCAATCAGCAAAAGCCCTAGAAGCTATTAGCTACAAATTCCTGCCTTGGAGGGAGCTAAGGACTTCTCGGGGTCCAGCATACACAGCTAGGATCAAGCTTTAGCTTATAGCAACATTTTCCTCATTTTAATAGTAAAAAATGCACCCCTAGGTGGAGATTTTATATGCTAATAATACATGTGATGTGTGTTAGCGCATGCAGATGCTGAGGCATGCGCCAACCACAGGTCCACCTCTGCATACCTGACCTCACCAGTATTTTGTGAATATGTATGAACAACTCCCATGAAAGGAATTCCTTTTAAGGCACAAGCTGCTGTCTTTCCTTCTGAGTAGTCCCCAGGGTGGGCTTGGTTTTTTTGTTTATTTTTTGTTTTGAGACAGAGTTTCACTCTTGTTGCCCAGGCTAGAGTGCAATGGCACTCACTGCAACTTCTGCTCCTGGGTTCAAGCAATTCTCCTGCCTCAGCCTCCCAAGTAGCTGGGATTACAGGCATGCACCACCACACCTGGTGATTTTTTTTTTTTTTTTTTTTGTTTTTTTAATAGGGACGGGGTTTCTCCCTTGCTGGTCAGGCTGGTCTTGAACGCCTGACCTCAGGTGATCTGCCCGCCTCAGCCTCCCGTGAGCCACCGCGCCTGGCCTTTTTTTTCTTTTTTCCTTTGTTTTTTTTTTTGAGATGGAGTTTTTGCTCTGTGGCCCAGGGTGGAATGTAGTGGCGCAATCTTGGCTCACTGTAACCTCCACCTGGGTTCAAGTGATTCTCCTGCCTCAGCCTACCAAATTGCTGGGATTACAGGCATGTATCACCATGCCTGGCTAATTTTTGTATTTTTAGTAGAGATGAGGTTTCACCATGTTGGTCAGGGTGGCCTTTGCTTTGCAATAACCTTCTTTGCCTGTCCTTCCTTTGGACTTGCTCTCAAATTCTTTTGTGCAGCCAGGGGAAGAACCCGACCTGGCCCGCCGGCAGCAGTGCTGCCTGCTTCACGGGCCTGTTAGGAGTCCAAAAAAGGTTTGCCCACACATTTGCTTCTTAGGAAAATGCTCGCTATATAGGAGGAAAATAAAACGCAACTCTTCAGCCAACTGTGAACAATGGTTGTCTCCCAGAGTGGGGTCACAGGGCTGTTCACCTTTTCCAGGCAATATTTCTGTGAATTTTATCACAAGCATGTCTGGCATTGGAAATCAGGAAGTGAAGATTTGAAGGTATGATCATAGATGTAGAATATTTTAACCTCGAGCCTTCGACAGCAGCAGAGATTGTCATTGTGTTAACTGGTGGCCTTCGATGGGCCCCTCCTCCCCATACCTCAGCGTTCTCATCTGTGAACAGCGAAGTGGCCTGGCCAGCCCCGGGGAGGGCGAGGGCTGGTGCTCCTCGGTCCTGTAGACTGAGACCTGGCACGGCCTCCCTGCCCTCTCCCCACCAGGTCCCCCGAAGCCCGGGCTCCCTACCTCAGCTCCTCCAGCTTGCGCTGGGCCGCAGGCCCCCGGCTCCCTCTGGGCGCGTAGGCCGCCAGGCAGCGGGCCACCTGCCGCTGTACACGCTGTGTGCGGGCCCGCCGCAGCTCTGCCTGCCGCCGCTCCTCCAGCCGCTGCCGCTCCCAGGCCTGCAGCAGGCTCCTCGGGTGAGAGAGGGAAGGGAGGGGATGAGAGGCACATGGGAAGCAGAAGCCTCACAGAGGGCCAGGGGCTGAACAGGGCAATATGGGAGCCTGTGGAAAGGGACTGCAGGGTCCAGAGTCAGTGTTCTGGGAATAGGGTTTGTCATGGAAGTCCATGACCCAGGCTGCCACAGAGGCTCAGCCCTCAGGCCCAGGTCAAGGCCTTTCCCTACTCTTTCTAGAACCCTCCTGCTTCCAGGCCAGACATAGTGGCTCATGCCTGTAATCCCAGCACTTTGGGAGGCTGAGGCAGATGGATCATTTGCGGTCTGGAGTTCAAGACTAGCCTGGCCAACATGGTGAAACCCGGTCTCTACTAAAAAATACAAAAAAATTAGCTGGACGCGGGGGTGTATGTCTGTAATCCCAGCTACTCGGGAGGCTGAGGCATGAGAATTGCTTGAACCTGGGAGGCAGAGGTTGCAGTGAGCCAAGATTACGCCACTGCACTCCAGCCTGGGTGATGAAGTAAGGCTCCATCTCAAAAAATAAAAAAATAAAATAAATAGGCAAAGAGGCAGGGCATGGTGGCTCACACCTGTAATCTCAGCACCTTGGGAGGCAGAGGCAGCAGGATAGCTTGAAGCCAGGGGTTGGAGACCAGCCTGGGCAACATAGCAAGACTCCATCTCTATAAATAAAAAGTCAAAAAAATAAATCAGCTGGAAGTGGTGGTGCGCACCTGTAATCCCAGCTACTCAGGAGGCTGAGGCAGGAGGATTGCTTGTACCAGGAGTTCAAGGCTGGAGTGAGCCATGATTGTGCCACTGCACTGCAGCTTGGGAAACAGAGTAAGACTCTGACTCTAAACAAAAAAAAAAAAAAAAAAAAAGACCCCAAATAGACATTTCTCAAAAAAGACAGTCTTTTTCATCACTAATCACTAATCATGTGGGAAAATCAAGGTTCCTCAAAAAATTACAAGTAGAACTACCATGTGATCCGGCACCCTCTTCTGGGTACATATTCAAAGGAAATGAAATCAGCACGTTAAAGAGGTAGTTGTACTCCTATGTTCATTCCAGAAATATTCACAGTAGCAAAGATATGAAATCAACTTAAGTTTCCATCAACAGATGAATGGATAAAGAAAAGGTGGTATATATAAACAATGGCATTCTTCAGCCTTAAAAAGAAGACAATTTGCAACAACATGAATAAACCTGGAGGACACTATGTTAAGGGAAATAAGCCAGGCACAGGAAGACAAATGCCATATAATCTCATGTGCCAAATCTAAAAAAAGTAAAGCTCAGCATAATGGGACCCCATCTCTACAAAAACTTTAAAAATTAGCCAGGCATGGTGGCTGATGTGTGTAGTCCCAGATACTCAGGAGGCTGAGGTGGGAGGATTACTTGAGCCCTGGAGGTCAAGGCTGAAGTGAGCCATGATTGCGCCACTGCATGGCAGCCTGGGCAACACAGCAAGACCCTATCTCTAAATAAATAAGTAAATTAAAAGTCAAACTCACAGAAGCAGAGAGTTGAAGTGTGGTTACCAATGTCTCAATGGGTTTGTGGAGAGAAGAAGGGAGAGGTTGGTCAAAGGATAAGACATTTCAGTTAAAGAGGAGAAATAAATTCAAGGGATCTGTTGTATGATCTGGTGTCTGTAGTTAAAAGCAATGTATTGTATATTTAAAAATCACTAAAAGAGTAGATTTTAAGTGTCCTCACTACAAAAAAAAAAAAAAAAAAAAAAAAAAAAAACTAAGGCCGGACACAGTGGCTCACACCTGTAATCCCAGCACTTTGGGAGGCTGCGGCAGGAGGATCTCAAGGCCTGGAGTTCGAGACCAGCCTAGGAACATGGTGAAACCCCATCTCTATTAAAAATACAAAAATTAGCTGGGTCTGGTGGCGTGTGCCTGTAATCCCAGCTACTTGGGAGGCTGAGAAAGAATTGTTTGAACCTGGGAGGCAGAGGTTGCAGTGAGCCGAGATCGCACCACTGTACTCCAGCCTGGGGACAGAGCAAGATTCCGTCTCAAAAAGTGAGGTAATGCATATATTAATTAGTTTGATTTAGATATTCCATAATATATACATATTTCTAAACCTCATGTTGTTCACTATAAATACAATTTTTATTTATCAATTAAATAAAATAAACTTTAAAAAAAGGAATTGTGGCCAGGCACGGTGCCTCACGCCTGTAATCCCAGCACTTTGGGAGGCCAAGACAGGCAGATTATGAGGTCAGGAGTTCAAGACCTGCCTGGCCTACATAGTGAAACCCCGCCTCTACTAAAAATTCAAAACTTATCCTTGTGTGGTGGCAGGAGCCTGTAGTCCCAACTACTTGGGAGGCTGAGGCAGGAGAATTGCTTGAACCTGGAAGTCAGAGGTTGCAGTGAGCTGAGATCACGCCACTGCACTTCAGCCTGGGTGACACAGAGAGACTCTGTTTCCAAAAAAAAATTGTGGGGTGCTATAAGAATGGTCAATGAGCTGGGCACGGTGGCTCACGCCTGTAATCCCAGCAGTTTGGAAGGCTGAGGTGGGCAGATCACAAGGTCAAGAGATCAAGACTATCCCGGCCAACATGGTAAAACCCCATTGCTACTAAAAATACAAAAATTAGCCGGGCATGGTGGCGTGCGCCGGTAGTCCCAACTACTCAGGAGGCTGAGGCAGGAGAATCGCTTGAATCCGGGAGGCGGAGGTTGCAGTGAGCCACTACACTCCAGCCTGGCAACGGAGTGAGACTCTGCCTCAAAAAAAAAAAAAAAAGAATACTGAATGAACTCTCCCCTGCTCTCACATGCCACCTGTCACCAGTCACCAAGGCCTACTGAACCCGTCTCTAAATGTCTCTTAGATGGATCCCCTCCCTCCATCCACAGGGCCTCCTGGTTGAGGGCCTCATGGTCCCTCACCCCAGTGTTGCCAACAGTCTCCCCTTCAGCTCCCACTGTCTCCTTTGCCTTAGAAACAGAGTCTCGCTCTGTTGCCCAGACTGGAATGCAGTGATGTGATCATGACTCACTGCAGCCTCGAACTTCTGGGCTCAAGAGATCCTCTAGACTCAGCCTCTAGAATAGCTGGGCCTACAGGCACTTTCCACCAAGCCAGGCTAATCTTCTTTTCTTTTGTAGAGACGGGTCTCATTATGCTGACCAGGCTGTGTTATTTGTTTGTTTGAGACAGAGGCTCGCTCTGTTGCCAAGTCTGAATGGAGTGCAGTGGTGCGATCTCCGCTCACTGCAACCTCCACCTCCCGGGTTCAAGCAATTCTCCTGCCTCAGCCCCTGAGTAGATGGGACTACAAGGCACACACCACCATATCTGGCTAATTTTTTAGATTTTTAGTTGCCCAGGCTGGTCTCAAACTCCTGAACTCAGGCAATCCGCACACCTCAGCCTCCCAAAGTGCTGGGATTATAGGTGTGAGCCACTGTGCCTGGCCCCTTAACTTCTTTTTTAGAGGCAGTGTCTCACTCTGTTGCCCATGCTAAGTGCAGTGGCAGGATCATAGCTCACTGTGGTCTCAATCTCCTGAGCTCAAGAGATCCTCCTACCTCAGCCTCCTGAGTAGCTGGGACTAC
>PVKP010036073.1:0-22751 GCA_004027715.1 Plecturocebus donacophilus | reverse complement strand
AAATAGAACTAAAAAACAAAAACCACATAATTATCTCAATAGAAGCAGAAAAGGCTTTTGATGAAATTCAACATCCTTTGTGTTAAAATAAATTAGGCCTTGAAGGGAAATACTTCAAAATAATAAGCATCATCTACGGCAAGCCCATAGCCAACATCATACTAATCAGGCAAAAGCTGGAAGCACTCCCCTTCTGGAAGAAGACACGGATGACCCCTCTCACCATTCCTTTTCAGTGTAATACTGGATGTTGAAGCCAGAGTAATTGGGCAAGAGAAAGAAATGAAAGGCATTCAAGTAGGAGGAGAGGGAGTCAAACTATCTCTGTTAGGAGAAAATGTGATTCTATGTCTAGATCTAGAAAACCTCATAGTCTTTGCCCCAAAGCTCCTTGATCTGATAAAGAACTTTAGGAGTTTCAGGATACAAAATTAATGCAGAAAAATCAATAGCACTTCTATACATAAGCAATATCCAAACTGAGAGCCAAATCAAGATCACAATCCCATTCACAAGTGCCACAAAAAGGAATACAGCTAACCATGGAGGTGAAAGATCTCCACAATGAGAATCTTAGAGAACCATGGAGGTGAAAGATCTCTACAATGAGAATGAGATTTGTAGAGATCTTTTACCACAGTCTTCCACTGCTCAAAGAAATGAGAGGACCAACAAATGGGAAAACATTCTATGCTCATCGATAGGAAAAATCAATGTTGTTAACATGGCCACACTGCCCAAAGCAATTTACATATTCAATGCTATTCCTATCAAACTAACAATGACATTCTTGACATAATTAGAAAAAAAAAACTATTTTAAAATTCACGTGAAACAACTAAAAGAGCCAAAATAGCCAAGGTAATTCTAAGCAAAAAGAACAACCTGAAGATACCATACTACCTAACTTCAAAATATACTACAAGGGTAGAGTAATCCAAACTGCATGGTACTGGTACAAAAACAAACATAAAACTCATGGAACTTAGTAACCCAGACATAAGGCCACACACCTAAAACTATCTAATCTTCAACAAAGTCAGCAAAAACAAGCAACAGGTTTCGAAAGGACTCCCTATTCAATAAATTGTGCTGGGATGATTGGCTAGCCATACACAGAAGATTGAAACTGGACCCCTTCCTTAAACCATATTAAAAAAAACCAATGCAAGATAGATTGAAGACTTAAATATAAACCCTAAAACTATGAAAACTCTGGAAGGCAACCTAGGAAATACCATTCTGGACATGGGACCTGGCAAAGATTTCATGATAAATATGGCAAAAGTAATTGCAACAAAAATTAAAATTGACAAATGGGACCCAATTAAATGAATGAGCTTCTGCACAGCAAAATAAACTATCAACAGAGTAAACAGATAACCTGCAGAAAGGGAGAATATATTTGCAAATTGTGCATCCAACAAAGGTATAATATCCAGAATCTATAATGGATAAACAAATCTATAAACAAAAAACAATCCCATTACAAAATGGGCAAAGGAAGGAGAGACACTTCAAATAAGGCATACGTGCAGTCAATAAGCATCTGAAAAATGACTAACATCACTACTCATTAGAGAAATGCAAACCAAACCACGAGATACTATCTCACACCAATCAGAATGGCTAGTATTAAAAAATCATATAAACACTGGTGAGCTTGTGGAGAAAAGGAAATTCTTCCACACTGCTGGTGGGAATATACATTACTTCAGCCATTGTGGAGGCAGTCTGGTGATTTCTCAGAGAATTTAACAGAACTACCTTTTGACCCAGAAATCCCATTATTAGGTATACAGTCAAAGGAATATAAATTATTCTGTCATAAAAACACATGCATATGTATGTTCATTGCAGGGGTATTAACAATAGAAAAGACATAGAATCAACCTAAATGCCTATTGATGGTAGAATGGATAAGAAAAATGTGGTACATATATACCATGATATAGTACACAGCCCCCAAAAAGAATAGGGTCATGTCCTTTGCAGCAACATGGATGGAGATAGAGGACATTATCTTAAGTGAACTGGCACAGAAACAGAAAACCAAATACTGCATATTCTCACATAAAGTGGAAGCTAAACATTGTGCATATAGACACAAAGACGAGAACCATAGATACCAGAAGGGTGGAGTGTGGGAGGATGGGATCCAAAATCTACCTACTTACTATGCTTATTACCTACGTGGTAAAATAATCTGTATACCAAACTCTCATGACATACAATTTACCCATATTACAAACATGCATACGTACCCCGAGCCTAAAATAAAGGTTAAAAAAAAATAGAATTTTGTTGAAAAGAAGGCTAACAATTTTTTTCTGAAATGCACAGAGTATCTTGCTCAGTGGTAAAGAATTTGTCTATTTTCATCCACTATGGTCTATAAAAGAACCATTTCAGTATGTATTTCCAACTACACCTTGCTTTCAACTAATTAAATTGCTTATAGTTTTTTATTTTCAACATTTCATTTGATAAAAAGGCTGTTCTAATAAAAGTGCTTAAAACCTGCTGATCTCATGGGAGACGGAACGACGTTCCTACCATTGCTAAAGGAAATGAAAACTGCAGCTGCTCTGGATACTGTCCACGTCAGCTCTTCTCCACAGTCATATGAGGTTGGCATTATTATTCCCATTTTCTAGATGAGAAAATTGAAGCTCATGGAAATTAGATTACTTATCCAAGCTGGCGCCTGCTGCTTTGAAAGCCTGTTTTGGCTTCATAGCTCCATGCAGCCTCCATGCTCCTCCTGAGCATGAATGACTGGAAGCATAAAGGCAGGGGCTGTCTTTATTTTCGCTGAGGACACAGGGGTGTATGTAGAACAGAGAACATGTTTAGAAGACAAATTTGAAAACTTTACTTTCTCTTACACTTTCCTATTTATTTTGAAAAGACTGTCTTGTGACAGTGATACTTTAATCAGAAACTGATCTTTCAGAAATTAACCATAAACATTCAAATACTTTTGAATGCTGGAGAATTTAGTAAAGTAGCATTTATGCTGATTTTTCTTTCACTTTATTGTTTATTCTGTGGTTTATTCATTTTATGAATGATAAACTTAACTATTATTGTTAAAATATGATCACTGCTCCTTCTTTCTTTCTTTTTTTTTTTTTTTTGGCAAGGTCCCACTCTGTCACCCAGCCTGGCATGCACTGGTGTGAACATGAGTCACGGCAACCTCAGCCTTCTGGGCTCAAGCAATTCTCTCACCTCAGACTTCCGAGTAGCTAGGACTACAAGTGCACACAATCATGCCAGCCAATTTTTCTCATAGTATTATTGTGTGTAGAGACAAGGTCTCTCTTGTTGCCCACACTGTTCTCAAGCTACTGGCTCAAACAATCCTTCCACCTTTGGCTTCTCAAATTGTTGAGACTACAGGTGTGAGCCACCATGCCTAGCACTGTTCTTTCTCAATCCATCAAATCCCATATTTTCAGATACAGACTTTTAAATCTCAGGAACATTTCACCACTAACTTAAACAGTTTGGGGACACTTTAAGGTGACAGTGTTATTGGGAAAATAAAGGAGACAATGGAGGGAAAAAAACAATAAAGAAATAGAGAAGCTGAAAAAGGAAAAGAAATCTGTGGTGGTGACATTTAGTGTCTGAAGTAAGAAATCCCTCGGATTTCATGCAATATTTTAGAAAGGAAGCCTCTTCAATTCATGGCATTAACTCAGACTAATCCATGGCTTTGCATGTATTCTATTCTTGAACTTGGGAAACAAATGTATATATGTCACCATTGTTATATACCAAGATAAAATTTTGGAACAAAATTAATCTGTGTTAAAATATGTTTGCATGTTTTATTTCTTGAGCATATAATGAGGTTATAATTTATTTCTAGTCATTTTTCAAGAAAGTCAATACTTCATAAATATAACATGTAAACATAGAAATTACCCCAATGCCCAATAACAGTGCAATGGATAAATATGTTACTATATGGTAGAATATTATGCTGTGGAATATCACACCACAATTAGAATGAAGCTCTATGTCTGTCTACAACAAAAGAATGAATCACTCAAATGTATTGTTGAGCAAACAAAGCTAGACATTAAAGAGTACACAGTGCACAAATGTGTATGCTTTACAGTGCCGTTCATACCAGGTCAAAACCCAGCAAAACTAATCTATGTTAGTAGTCAGTGTAGGAATTTGCCTTAGGAGAATAGCGAATAGCAGGAGGCACAAAGAGTTTCTGAAGTGTTGGTAATGCTCTGATCCTTGGTTTGGGTGCTTTTTATGTAGGTGTGTTCAGTTTGTGATAATTCATTGAGTTGTGCAGTTAATTTTTGCATGTTTGTGTATCTACGGTTCTTCAATTAAATATTCACTAATAGTCAAATCTAAACAAAACAAGCCACTTAATATGTGAGAAACAAAGTGATAGCAAGTTTAGGCACCAAAAATAATCCTCATGGATTAGAACATCATCAAGACAAGAATTACTATATTTCATTGATTTTATGATGCACTTATTTTAAATTTTATCATCTTTGAAATTAAAATAGATGTAATAATTTATAGTATCTCATAATTAAACAGTGGTTTCTCTTCAAATTGTATATGAAATAATGATCCCTTACTATTAACAATGTACTAGATTTGATGAAATATGATATTACAAACTGTACTTTATGTTATAAATAAATACCTAAACAAATGGAAGATGGATATTTGTAGGGAGATGAATTGATTGTTTTTATTTAGAAAATACTTAAAAAAAGTTTTCTGGCATTTTATGTGTTTATGAAATTTGTTTGGAGTAATTAATGTATAACAACCCAAAGCATATTTTAATAAGAAAAATGAAGAAAGATCTAATGTACGAGATTCCAAAATGTATTCTAAATAGGCAGAATTAAACTGGAATGGACAAGTAAAATAGGGTAGTGTCATCACAAAAATATCCAAAGACATATAAAAATGCAGTTATATTAAAAGCGACATTTGAAATGAAAGTGGAAAGTTCAAGGGGAAAAAAGAAAATGAATGAAATATGGCTGACCCTTCAATCTGTCACTTTTTGTCTATGTTTCTAAGGATTATGCATGAGAGACAAGAGAAATCTGGGTTTTGGCTTGTGACAGACAAGACTGTCAACTTCCTTGCATCACGGATAACTATCTTTCTCCTTAGAAGTGCTTGTGTTTGCCTGAAAACCATTTTTAGTTCCTTTCACTTCAAGGTATAGGAGAATAGAAAACAGTCCAGTCTTAATATAAACATATTAATACATCAACAGAGAAAAATCTCAACACCAAAGAGTGGCTTAAAAGGTAAAAAATATTTTGTAAAAGTCAGCTTACTACATATGCTATATGTAACAATGCAAAAAATTTGAAAGGATCTCCTCCTACTCTAAATGCTGGAATTAACCCATACTCTAAAATAAATGTGATAAAGGAAGGGGTTGCTTTGGTTTTTTAGAAACATATAACTTGTTAAAGGAAAACAATAGGGAAGTCCTTTTCCAAAGGAAACTATTTCTTATTAATTGAGTATATAAAACTCATAGGACATTGTACTGATTGCTATCTTGTCAGTTAAAAAAAAAAAGATCAGGAGAAAAAAAAAACAAAAATTTCAATTACATTTATAGCAGTAGCTGAAGGGGAACAAAATCAATGAAGGGAGCATACTTATTAGAGACCTGCAGTTGCCATAAAACTGAAACTAAATCACAGTGACTGTGTCTGAACTTCAGATAAATTGCTTTGAATTCAGAATGGGAGCCTGGAGAAATAATGGAAATGATATTGCAGTTCATGAAAAAAAAGGTTAGAACTTTTTATATCCATTGCTTCTCGAGATCTTGGAGATATTGTCAGGATTAAACACTGATTTGTTTCTTACGTATTTTTTTTACTAATAGGATTGTCTTGTTTCTCCAGCATGTAATTCCACCTTCTATGTTGTACTGTTATCCAAAGGATAGAGAATTATAATGCTGAGGTGTTCAGAGTGGAAGCACAGCTTGCTGAGAACCCAAAGCAAGGTGACTCTCATGAAGAAACCTATTGTTTCTGAAGAGAGACAGGCAGGATGAAAAAGGAAAGGGTGAAAGGCCAACCAGCTCTGCCCTGTTCTGTCAGTAGAGACATAAATCATCTTGGCACAGAGGTCTCTCCTAAGCTTGGTTCTGGTGTCAAGAGGTGTGAGACTTTTTTTTTTTTTTTTTTTTTTTTGCCAATTGTAGTGTTTCCCCATTTTCCTGAGCTGTGTGCTTTTTCTGGCTTGCTGCATATGCCTACAGTGAGCTTCCAAGCAAATGACAATGAGAGGCTGTCTTTGACTTTACTGAACAAGAACAGCTTATCAGAACGAACAGGACAGCACCAGGGGTTTTCTTACAACAAACAATACTAGATAAAAGTGTAAACAAATCACTGAGATTGTCATACTACCATGTATAAATATTATACAAATGTAGAATGAGCATTCACAGAGAGCTTTTTGACTTTCATGATCCCTCACTAGGCCTCCTCAGATACTGGGCATTTTACAATTTTGCTTCATTAATGGTTCTCTTAATTTACTGGTTTTTAAGAGGAGAAAATAGAATGCTAAGGAGAGAAACAATTCAGAAGAAGGGGATTTTATTTTTATTTTTCTGGATAAAAGAGACTTAAACGTGTTCACTTGCAAAGGAGAAAGACTCATCATAGAGGTTGAAGGCACAAAGAAGACATGATGCTTAGTTAATAGAGCAAGATCTTGGAGGAGGTGGGAGAGGGCAGGATCTGAAACATGAAGGAGGGTACCAAGCGGATGACCTTACAGGGAGACCAACCAGATACCAGGAGGGGATGAAGGCCAGGAAAAGAAGCAGCAGATGAGGAAATTCTTACAAGATGAACCTGCTTTTCCTGGTAGAAAAGAGTCAAGGCCATTTGCCAAGGGTGGGAGACTGGGGAGTAAATGATTTGAGAAGAGGAAACATTTGGAATAAAGAATAGAGAGGAATTCACGAAGAGATCATGAATTTATTTAAAGTCTGGGTTAGGTAGGAGATCATGCATTTCTAATGGCATCATTATATGCTACTGTGTGATTTTTTTTTTTCCTTATCAGAGTTGTCATGGTGTAAAAGAGAAGCTGAGGGGTTGGCTTGATTTACAACCATGTAAGCTTCATGGGACAGTGGTTTCATTTACAGCTCTAGCCCCAGTGCACAGCACAGCACTTATACAAAGCAAGTGTTGACTATGTGTTTGTTGATTGATTAAATAAATGAGTAGAACTAAAAGAAGACCAAGATAATTGAGGGTAATCTGAGTAACTGGTGTTTTGGCATGGGGTACAGGCAGGACAAGAAATGAAAGGTGACATCTGGTAGGCTGGAATAAAATGCAATGGCACAGAGGCAAGAGTATTCAGTAATAAAAATATAAGATATATTAAAGGTAAGAAAGTGAGAGTTATATAAGGATAGGAGTTTGAGGTTTAAGAGTAGGATAATGGAATTTAAGATTTCAAAAATGGTGTGTATCCCTAGTGTGGCTTCCAAGTAAAGAGTTTTGTTCAAAAATATGTTGTCTTTTAATTAATTTATACATATCTTTCTCCTCCACTAACTTATGAGTGAGTTATTTAAAGAAAGAGACTCTTTTATTTCTTAGTAACTTCATAGAACCATAACACATGGCCAATAAAGAATAAATAAATGTATAAAAAATACACACGTAAAATTAAGCTTCAGCTTTGTAGCTGACTTTTTTTTCAATCCCATGTAATTCTCTTTGCACCACTATACCTCAGTTTTATTGCCAGTTAAATGGGCAAGGTACTTTTTTCCATCCATACATTCTGTGAGAAATGATTCAATAACAGTGGTAAATAACTCTTAAGTTTCTAGCATTTTTAATACTAGAAAACTGCATAGTTTATTTCTTGAATATCCTTTATCTCAACCACCATAGTTCATATTTTCATATCACTTTCAAATATACAGTTTCTTGGATCCTATTTCAGAAAAGACTGTAGAAATATGTTTGTGATTATTCTATGTTTTGATTATTATATTTTATTGAAGACTTATTGTGCTATTGTGTGTGTAGGAGGTGTTGACAAGAGAGTAGCATTTATAAGTATTAGTTATGGGCGGGGCGCAGTGGCTCATGCCTGTAATCCCACAACTTTGGAAGGCCAAGGCTGGTGGGTTACCTAAGGTCAGGAGTTAGAGATCAACCTGACCAATATGGTGAAACCCTGCCTCTACTAAAAATATGAAAAATAGCCTGGCACGGTGCTGTGTGATCATAGTCCCAGCTACTCTGGAGGCTGAGACAGGAGAATTGCTTAAATCCAGGAGGCAGAGGTTGCATGACTGCACTCCAGCCTGGGCGACAGAGCGAGATTCTTCAAAAAAGAAAAAAGTATTAGTCATGATTTTTGAGCCAACACTAAGAAATGTAAAATAATAGTGAACTATGCCTGGCAATGCATCATTACATCCTAAATGACCTAGTGCGTAGGAATTTTGGAGACTGGAATATAGAGATAGGGATTCACGGAGGAGGTGGAATTGGACTAGGCATTAAAGAATGAGTAGAATCTGAAAACATGGCAAGAGCTAGTCAAAACAGAACAAACAGAAAGTTCTAACTTTACAACCTTCTAGCTCCTCTTAACAGTGAAGATATATTGGACTTTTCAAACATGTTTTGTGGGTACTTTTTGGACTATCTGTCGAGCTCCACGAGGCCCATCTCTCACCTCCTTCAGCTATATATATGCCAGAGGCCCTCACCTTTCTGGTGTTAATTGATTGGACCAAGAATGGGCACCTGTACCAGTCTGAGTGGAATTCATTCTCCTATATATTTGTGGTTAGACTTACCAGACTAAAGTTTGGTTATAGAAACAGAGAATATGTAAATTCAGACCTTGCGGATTTCCTCTTCAGAGAGAAAAAAATGAGGTAGTTTTGCAGAGAAAAGGATGACAAGAGATCTTGGAACTTTGAGAAGAAGAAAGCAGCTGACTTGGGTCTTTCAAGTTTTTTTTCTTTTTTTTTTTTTTTTCCCTTGAGCTTATCCTTTGCATAGTTGGACAGAGTGTGCTGTCTTTGGAGTCCATGAAATACCCCTGTGTCATATAAAGCAGCCCTACTTTTATGCATGCTGACTAGGACAAGTTTCTCTTATGGTTAAAAAGCAAACTTAACAAAGATAAGAGAAGCTAACAGGTTTTAGACACTGCATATTTGCTCTGCTACAATGTGTAGGAATTAAAACTGAGACGACATTGCTTTACTAGGTAATCTTTTCTCATGCCTAGCAATTTGTCACATGCTTTTTCTGCATTAATTGATATGGTTGTTTAAGTTTTCTTTGTAGCCTGTTATTATGGTAGATTACATTCGTTGATTTTCAAATATTGAATCAGCCTTGCATTCATAGTATGAAACTTACTTATTCATGAGGTATGATTCTTTTTATATATTGCTGAGTTCTATATGGTGATGTTTTATTAATGATTTTTGCATATATATTCATGAAGAATATTGATCTTTGATTTTATCTTTTGATATTTTCTTTCTGTGTCTTTTTTGGCATCAGGGTAATATTAGTTTCATAAAATGGTTTGGGAAGTATTTCCTCTTATTCTACTTTCTGAAAGATATTATGTAGAATTGGTGTTAATTTTTCTTTAAACATTTGGTAGAATTCTCCAAACATCTGGGCCTAGAGATGTCTTTCATGGAAATTTTAAAATTGTCAATTTAATTTAATTTCCTTAATGGTTATAGGGATATTCAAATTATATATTTGATATTGAGTACATTTTCATAGTTTATTATATGGTCATAGTTTGTGACCAATATTGAGGAACTGGTGTCTTTTATCTAAGTTGTTAAATTTCTATATGTAGATGTGTTCACAGTAGTTTTTATTATCTTTTTGATGTCTGAAGGGTGTATGCTGATTTTAGTAATTTGCTCCCTCTAGCCTTTTTCTTTATCTTCAAGATTGTCAATTTCACTGATCTTTTCCTAGAATCAGCTCTTTCATTTTGTTTCCTCTATCATTTTTCTCTTTCATTTATTTATGCACTTATTTTTATTATTTATGTTGCTTTCTTTGGGTTTATTTTGCTCTTATCTGTTCTTAAGGTGAGATGTTAGATTATTGATTTTAGGCTTTTGTTCTTTTCTAATGTATGTATTTACTGCTATAAATTTCCTTTTCAGTACTGTTTTAGCTGTGTCCCCCAAATTTTGACATGTATTTTAGTTTTCATATTTTAATGTAGTTTTTAAAGTTATTTGAGTTTTATTTTTTGACCCATAAGTTAATGTGAAATGGGTCTGTGTCACTTATTTACTTTCCAAGTGCTTGTAGATTTTTCTGTTATCATTTCATTATTTATTTCTAATTTGATTCCATTCAGGTTAAATAACACACTCTGCATTATACCAATTCTTTTAATTATTTTAGGCTTGTTTTGTGACCCAGTATATGGCCTATCTTGGCATATGTTGTATGGGCACTCGAAAACAATGTATATTGTGTTACTTTGGGGAGCATTCTGTAAACACTGATTAGATCCTATTTGTTGTTGATGGTTTGGTGGTGTTGAATTCTTTTATATTTTTGAAGATTTTGTGTCTATTCTATAAATTGTTGAAAGAAGTATAAAGTGTCTTCAACTGTAATTGTGAATTTGACTATTTCTCTTTTCAGTTCTGTCAGTTTGCTTTGTAGATTTGGTAGCTTTGTTGTTTGGCTTATAAACATTTAGAATTACTATATCATATGTGTGTGAATTGACCCTTTTATCATTACGTGATGCCCCTTGTGTCTCTGATTATTATTTTATTTTTGCTCTTAGTCCTATATCATTTAATATTAATATGTACTCCTGCTTTATTTTGATTGATGTTTGTATAGGCTTTTGTCCTTTTACTCTGCCTATATATATAAAGTGAGGTTTCTTAGACAGTGCAAAGTTGTGTCATGTTTTTTAATCAACGTTATCAATCTCTGTTTTTTAACTTGGGTATTTAAACTATATTTAATGTAGTTATTGATATGTTAGGGGTTATGTTGCCATTTAACTTTTGTGTTCGTCTTTTTGTTTTTTGTTTCTTTGTTTACTTTCTCCAGCATTTCTGTGTGTTACAGAATACTTTTTAGAATTTCATTTATATGTATCTATAGTACCTCTTAATGTTTCCCTTTGTATAGTTGTTTTTTAAGTAATTACTAGTTATTATATATACTTATCATGAGTCTACTGGTGATATCATGTTACCAGTTTGTGTGAAGTATAGTTTACTTTCTTTGATGTCACTTTATCCTCTCCTATTTATGATATAATTGTTTTAAATATTTTATTTACATGTACTTAAAACTACATCAGATATTATTACACTTTCTGCTTCAACAGCCAATATAATTTACAAAAGTCAAGAGGAGAAGGAAAGTCTGTTATATTTACTTATATTTTTGCCTACTGTGTTCTTTCTGATATCTCTAAGTTTTCCTCTATCACCAATTTTTCTGTTGACAATTTCTTTTAGCCATTATTTTAGGGTAGGTATGCTGGCAACAAGTTTGTTTAGTTTTCCTTTATCTGAAAATGTTAATTTCCCCTTTATTCCTAAAGAATATTTTTGCTGGATAAAGTTACCAGTTGATAGTTTATTTTTAATATCAGCACTTGAGAAATATGCCACTTTCTTCTGACTGCTATGATTTCTATGAGAAATCTATTGTTATTCAAATAATTTTTCCCCATAGGTAAGGTTTTATTTATCTCTGGCTGCTTTCAAAAATGAAACTATTTTTTATTGTCTAATTTTAAAGCTTAATTATGGTGTATCTTGACATAGATTTTTTTTTAAGTTAGCCTATTTAGGATTTATGCCGTTGACTGATATGTATAGATTTGTCTCTTGCTAAATTTGAAAAGTTTTCAAACATGATTTCTTTGGATGTTTTTAACTCCACTTTTTATCCTCTTGACTGCTAGATCTTTTAAGACCCACAGGTCCCTGAAACTCATTTTTTCCCCTAGTCAATTTCCTCTACATCATTTGGACTGGGTAATTTCCGTTGTTCTGCTTTGCAGTTCGCTGGCTCTTTCATCCCTTCCATTCTATGTTGAACTATTTCACTAAGCTTTTTATTTCAGTTACTTATTTTCTAATTTTAAAATTTCTGTTGGTTCTTTTTTGCTAATACTGGTAATACTTCTTTGTTGAGTCTTCCTTGTTTTTTTCTTTGTTTCAAATATATTGGTAATTGCTTGGTGAAGCAGTTTTTAAAAATCATGGCTCCCTTAAAATCTTTGTTGGATAATTCTAACAGCTTTCCATCTCAGCATTTTTTGTTGAGTTTGAGACCTTCCTGATTCTTGGTATGATATGCAATCTGGGATTAAAGGCTAGACAATTTTATAAGTTCCTAGACCTCATTTAAATCTTTCATTTTAACTGGCTTACCTTAAATTTAAGTCTGACATCACTCTAGCAGGGAATGGCGGTGTGCCACCTCATTCTTCTCAGGTGAGGGTAAAAGTCCAAACTTCCCATTCAGTCTCTGTTGACATCCAAGGGTGAGAGTTGTGTGGGTTGGGGTGGGAGAAAGCCTTCATTACTGCCAGATAGGGGTGGAAGTCCAGTATCTACACATGATCTCCACTGACATTGTGGGAAATGGGATCACTACCTCACAGCAGGAATGAAAGTCCCAACTCAGCATTCTCTGACACAATCCCCAGTGGGGGGCAGGTGTGATACCTCTTACAGCCTGCCCTTAGTGGAAGTCTAAGCACTGTACTCAGCCTCAGCTGGAATGTATGGGTATGGGGCCACAGGTTTTTCTGTTGTACGTGGCTGTAGTAGTGTAGCTATTGTCTGAGGTTCACTATTTTACTGGGCTGCCATTTCCTCATTATTTGGCTAAAGAGAGCAGGCTTTTGTCTATGCTTGTTAGATTTTCTGGTTTAATGGCTCCTCCAACTCCAAATCTAGGATATATGAGACAAAAAACCAAAACAAACAAAACAAACCATGGAACTCACCTCTGTGTCAATTCCAAGGCTTTGAGGTTTCTAGGCATTCTACCTACTCCTATCCACCTTTCAGAGTCTTCTGATGTTTGTTTCATATATTAATATAATGACCAGGGCTTTTAGTTATACTTAGCTGTAGAAATGGGGAAAAGTATGTTCTCCATCTTTCCCCTGTAATACATTTTTGTTGCAATTTTTTTTTGCCATTTTTAAATCTCTGTTGTTTGTGCCTTGCTAATTACACACCAAATTTGTGCTGTAGTTAACATGAAAAATGTAATTAATGCAGATGCCTTTGGTAAGTTATTTTTAAGAATAAATACATTTTGTTACCTTGCCAGATGGAAATATAAATAATTGGCTCATGGGCTTCTGAGTCTGTGTAAGTCAGATAGCACTTGAGAGGATATATGAAAAAGTAGTATTTATTATCAGCCTAATGTAAAACTAGGGACAGTGACAGGTTCCTGCTAACTCAGAAAAGATTACCATTGCCTGAACTTAGCAATTATCAATGTTGACACTTTTAGGAATCACTTAGTAGAATGATAGCCTTGGGAGTAACTTGTTGGGTGACTATCAATTTGGGACCTTTCTCTAGATCCTGCTTGGAGGGTGTAGTAGATCTTGTTATAATACATGTTTCTGTATATTTCTGGGACCATCTTGTGTGATATAATTACCTTCATGTGTTCCTGAAAGTTGAAGATAATTTCCAGTTTTTTTTGTACTTTATTTTACATATCTTTTATATTCCTAGTTAGATTTCACTTGATGTTAAGCAAGAGTAAATATGCATATTTTTTTCTTTTAAGAGTCAAGTTCTAGTGAACTCTTAAAACTTATTTGCAAATTTACTTCCCTAGGCTATATTCTCCAAGAAAGTTTACTTGAATTTACATAAGACTATAATGTTTGTCTTGAAACATCTCAAGTCTTCCTAGAATTGCTAAGAACAGATTCACTGAATTTCCCCCAAGATAAACTAGCTCTAGGTAAAATTCCTAAACCAAAAGACTCAAATTTTTCCTCTTAGTTCATTTTTCTCTGGAGGTAGACTTCTAACTTTTTTCCATCTGGAAGACTTTCTGAGATGAAGTTTATAGCAGTGTATCCTCATGGCGTATATCAGTGTCCTGGCACGTAGCCTGACTGCAGATAGATTTCAGATGGAGCTAATGAGAAGATGAATGTGTTTACCTCTGAATCCAGAGCTGCACCTTACCAAAATTGCTGTCATTTAAACACAAGTCAAAGGGTAAAAGTGGACCATGGACAGATTTGAGGGTAACCAGAATGCAAATTTATTAATTATGTCTTCTATAATTAAAATGAGATTATCAGGAAAATAAATCAAGCTTATACTAGAATAAACAACCTCTCCAAACTGCAATTTGTTTTCTGTGATATTAGCTGTATCTTAGGCATAAATGGATTGATGATTTTACTAGTTGTGTAAAAAGCTCTGAGTATAAAAAGTAGTAGATACTTTTTGAGCTTTGTGCAAGGTGCAAGGTAGCCCACACCACTATTGACATGGGTACTAACCATAATAAGATTTATTGATGACAACTAAGAAGCACAGAATTAGCAGAAGTCATGAGATAACCGGGGTCCAGGGAGTTGTTCAACCAAGAATGTTGCCCATCAGAGGGGAGACCCCCTCGCCTCCTTCAATTTCATCTCCTCCCTCCGCCACTTCCAGATGGGAAGCGAGGTGAAGAAGGAAAAAAAAAAAAAACACCAAAGAGCTGGGAAAATGACTCCCTTTTTAGTTCCCAGCATCTGTGCTATCTGTTAACCTTGAAAGAGCTGCACATGCATGTTATCCCTGCCGGCTGGAGCCCGGCACTGGGTCATGCCCCCACATCTCCACGGACCAGGCTCCTTCCTGGAAACACCTCTGCCAACAAACAGCTTGTTGCTTTTGTCTTGTCTCTGTAAGCCCCCTCCCCTGCTGGTCTCCGCTTATGCTGCATATGAATGGACAAATCAAGAAAGCCAAAAGATTGTAAGATCAGACGTCCAGCAAATGGACAATGACGTAGTTCCACCTCAGTTTCCCCTTTAGCGTTGTAAACCTATAAAAAGGGAGAGAAGCTGCAGCTTGGGGAGCTCGGTGGATGAGGCTATAGCCTCTCTGCAGCTCCCTGCTGAATAAAAAGCCACTTCTTTCCTCAGTTCAGTGTTCAAAATGTTTGTTCCCCGCCGCTCCTGCTACACCCATAGCAGATTGGATGTGCTACAAGGAACTCTTCAGTGGGGGAAACTTCACCTCTGAACCAACTTACGTATACTTAGGCTAGTCCAAGTGTGTGAGGAGGACATCATTTACTAAGTAAAACAAAATAAAAGTGTTTTGGGGCATATTTAGGTCCATCAAACAATATTAGGGGAAATTGGGAGCTTGTCTTGGGAGTTTGCACACCAAAGGCATTGACATTAACCAGAAGGCTTACTACCTTTCTCTAGCTGTTCAATCTAGCTGTACCAGCAATTCCAGACTTTAAGGAAGAAAGACAGCATGGAGGCCTTACAACTTCTTTTGTGAGACTAAAGTTTCATATGTTTTAGTGGATAAAATGCATAATCCAGAGACTCAGAAAATCTCAGGATTCCGACAGGTTGGACCTGTTTCCTCCTTGACCCATGAAAGGTGTTCTCAGAGCATCTTTCTCTGACTATCAGGTTAATATCCCATCAGTCTCCGCTTCTAATAAGCTCTCGCATCAGATATGGATTGGCTTTATAAACACATTTCATTTAGTTTTTCTTTTAAAAAAAAAAAAGTCAGTGTGGCTGGGTGCAGTGGCTTATGCCTGTAATCCCAGCACTTTGGGAGGCTGAGTGGGTGGATCATGAGGTCACGAGTTCAAGACCAGTGTGGCCCATATAGGGAAACCCCATCTCTACTAAAAATACAAAAATTAGCTGGGCGCAATGGTGGGCACCTATAATCCCAGTTACTCAGGAGGCTGAGACAGGAGAATCGCTTGAACCCAGGAGGTGGAGGTTGCAATGAGCCAAGATTGTGCCACAGTGCTCTAGCCTGGGTGACAGAGCAAGACTCCCTCTCAAAAAAAAAAAAAAAAAATCAGTGTGTGATAAGTACTTATTTGTGAGGCACTCACAGATGCTTCACGTGTATTAACTACTTCAACTGTCATAATCCTATAATGGAGGTATAAATTTACACAGTTTACATATGGAGGATCTGTGCCACACAGTGGTTAAATACTTGCCCAAAGTCAGACGGCTAGTAACAACAACATGCCTTAATTTCACCCAGTGACATGGAGATGAAGATGATGAAGAAATTTAGAGATTAAAAAGTGCTATGAAGGAAATAAAGCAGGGTGATGTGCTAATTTTACTTTGGATGGTCAGGGAAAGTCTCATTAGGAAGTGTCACAGGATCTGAGACTTGGAAAATAAAAAGCAGCAAGCCAAAACAGAGGGTTGGGTGCTGATGGTTACTGGAGGGACAGAAGGTTCAAGGCCTCAAGAAGGAAATGAGTCTAATGTGCTTGAGAAACACAGACGAGACCAGACCAGTGGAGGAGTGGAACAATGGTAAGAGATTAAGTGGAAGAGGAGGGAGAGGGTCAGACCTGGTAAGGAGTTTACATTTGAGTTGTAAACAACAGCAACTCTGCTCTGTGTGGCACTGCCTATGTGCCAAGCACTGTTCTAATAGCTTTATCTATCTTCATTTTATCTTCATAGCTATTGTAGGAGGTAGTATCACTATTAGTCTCATTTCATAGATGAGAAAACTGAAGTGTAGAGAGTAAAGTAACTAGTAATTTAAATGCAATGGGAAATGATTGTAAAAATTAAAGCAGGGTAGTAACATAATCTGATTTACATTTAAGAAGTGGTGCAGGAGCTGAGAATTGGGGAAGAAACTTCTTTGTGGCTGTGTGGAAAATAGATTAGGGGCTGTGAGAGAACCAACTAAAGAACGAGGTAGGAGATCATAGTAGCCTCTTCAAGATATTACTGATGAATGGGAAAATTGGACTAAAGGATTTTGGTACATTTTGTACTGATGCTAGAGGAGATATAGGAGCTGAAATTAAATAAGAAATGAAGACAGATTCCTAGGTTTCTTGTTCGGACAGCTGAGTGGATGGCAATGTCGTATATAACGATAAATGATAAGGAAGACAAGAGGTCCGGGTTAGAACACGGCAATTTGGCCATAGTAAGTTATTGGCACTTGCTAGACATCTGAGGAGAGATAATTAGAAAGATGGATATATGGAGTTTGAGTCTCAGTGGAGAGGTAACGTATTGTTTTATTGCATAAAAGACAAAAGCTTTGGAAGTGGCGTATTTCCATAAATAAATCTGGGACCCAAGTTTGTTTTTGTGGTAGAAACCTAAGCAGGGAATTTCTGTTCTTTGTTTAAAGCTTTGTTTGGGATTTATGTGTTTCTTCTCAGAGAAAAAATAATATTTAAGTTTCTAATAAAATGTTCTTCCCAGTGTCAGAAGAAGCCTATTCATTTTTTTAATCTTTTGGATTTTTTTAGATATAGAGTCCCCTATTCCAAGACTCCGTTGCCTCTGACATCAGTCAGTGCATGGTCTACAGAAGTTCAAGGGGAATGTTGTTCTAAAAGCATGTTCATTTTAGTCTGCCCATGGGAACAGGAAGGGTACAAAGTGAATATGAACTTCTGAAAGATGACAGCTGCCCAAATACATGTGGTATTTTCAAAGAAAGTTCAAGCCAAGCATGTTTAAAATGGACAGTGCTACATTGGAGATTTTTTTGTGCTTTGCAGCATGAATAGTTCAATGATTATTTTCATTAAGACCTAGTTGATTGCTAGTTTATTTATGCCTGGGTGGTTTTTTCCTTAATCTGAATTTGTTTTTCAAACATTTAGCAAAATCCTAGCATAGTAAAGATAGGAGGCGCTGGATCTGCCTCACATTACCTAGTCTTTTCTATGAAAAGTAGATATCAGATTAACATTGTTTTCTGAACTCCAAAAAGGAGTTTACTTTGATATGAGAAATAGCCAGAAAATGTCAGCTACTGAACTCCATCATATTCCCTTAGCTGCCTGCTACCAATAATAATGTTCTGTAAAGAATTAGAGATTTTCCCTGAAATCTTCCCCCAAATCAATTCTGTGATGTACATTTTTTACTACTGTAATTTTCTGAAATCAAAATGCTTCTTACAATTATAATTAGTAGTGTGTTTTATTTCTAAGTGGTACATAAAATAACAATGTATTTTACAATTGATCATTTTGTATTGATGATTGTTAAGTAGCGAATGGGGTTAACATCCAGAAACTGATGGAAGACCAACCTGTGGATAAGGAAAATCAATGTTCTAGTGCAAATATTGGAATTAGGTTTAAAAAATGAGATTGTTGGCTGCTGGATATTCTTTGATTCTGATGCTTCTTTGAGAGATAACCTATTACCTTTTATTAGGGAGTCCCAAAGTAATGTTTTCTAACGCATACATAAAATTTTCTTAAAATATTTATATTATATTTGAATTCTATGGAGATGTGTTTCAAGGTTATGATTCTGTTACATATTTTTTATAGTTTATTCTATGTTACTCACTTTGACAAACGAAGCAAAGGTACAAATAAAAAGTTCCATCTTTCAAAATCTGTATATCTAAAATAACCTCTGCTTATTAGTAAGTCAAGCATTATTGGCATACTTTGGCAAACAATGAGGAGAGAATCTTCTTATAACAATTGATACTACTTAAGTGTGGATTAACTATTTTTTTATTAATGAAGAAAGCTGAGAAGCCAGTTACTGAGCTTGGTAACTGGCTTCTCACTTCTCGTGATTATTTTCCATATCCTGTGCTGTACAACTATGACTTGATAAAGGCAATTTAACAAATAGAAACATCTGGATTGGCTAGGACATTTGTCAATATTGGATTTATGGTTTGTAGTGTCTGCCCCAGTCATGCTACTGTTCTGAAACCTTGAACCTAGTCCATCAATCTGCCTACAAAAGGAGAACCCTATTTCTAAAGTGACAGAATCTATCTGTAGTAGTGTAGTCAGTTCACGAAGCTGCCTGTGAAATACTCCACGGAGGAAGAGGTGAGAGGTAGGGGCATAAATTTGTTAAGATCTTCAAAAGATCTCAGTTTGCTGAACAGAGCTAGATATTATCCTACCTCTTAAGACAATAAAAATACTTCCAGGAGACAATCCTTTTCTTCCTTCTCAACAAAACCAAAAGCAACTTGGTAATTTATTTACAAATATACTCCTGTCACCACTTGACTTTTTCAGGGAGCAGCAGGCCAAGGTGGTGTTTCTCCCACATTGATTTTATGGTACGTTTGATGGATTTTGCATATGTTGCTATTGTGGTAAGACTCATATTTTCTCTATATCCCTTCCTTCCTGGATCAAGGCACTTTTCTACCAATCTCCTGGGGTCACAGTTCATATCAACATATGGAGCTGTTGCTAAAAAGAAAAAAAAAAAACAGATTCTTTAAGCATAATACACCAGAATCCTATAGAAATTGGTAGACAATATTAGGAAGAAAATATTAGCTTCTCTAGTAGCTGTTTCACCTTGGGTTTAGGCCTAGAAGGACAATTTTTCCTTTATTTCCTCTTCCTGTAGGTGGAACCTGAGTGGCGGGCTATTTCCTCTCTTGTTAGCAGCACTAAAAGGGTGAGTGAGGGCTTTAGTAATGTCCAACAGCCCCTACTCCCAAAGCCACAAAAAAAAACAAAAATCTGTGTTCATTAACAAAATACTCACTCAATAAAAGAAGTTTTAGTCTCTCTCCTACCCTCCACTTCCCACTTCATCTCATTTGACAGATTACTGCTCCTAAATGTTATCTGTGTGGAAATTCTGGAACAGCCCCATCTCCTGCCATTTCCATGGGGCAAAAACACAGCACTAATGGTAGCCTGGGACGATAACCATGAACAAAAAGCAAGAGAACTCTCTAGGGTGGATACAAAAGTGATCAGTCAGAGAGTACCTTATAGGAAACACAGGTTGGAAGGTGAGATCTGAGAGAAGCTTCTTTTATGTCTGCTAAGGCAGGCTCTGTATAGACAAAACCATAACTGCATTTGGAAAGAAAAATATGTCCTTTGCAGGGACATGGGTGGACCTGGAAGCCATCATCCTCAGCTAACTAATGCAGGAACAGAAAACCAAACACTGAATGTTCTCACTCATAAATGGAGCAGAACAATGAGAATGTGTGAACACAGAGAGGGAGCAACACACACAGGGACCTGTCATGGGCAAGGGGTAGCAGGGGCAAGGAGAGCATCAGGATAAATAACTAATGCATACTGGGCTTAATGTTTAGGTGATGGGTTGATAGGTGCAGCAAATCCCCATGGCATATGTTTACCTATGTAACAAACTTGCACATCCTGCACATGTATCCTGGAACTTGAAAAAAGAAGATGTGGTAAATATACACCATGGAATACTATGCAGCCACGAAGAAGAACAAGATCATATCCTTGAGGAACTTGCATGGAGCTAGAAGCCATTATTTTTAGGAAATTGACTCAGGAGCAGAAAACCAAATACCTCCACTTATAAGTGGGAACCAAATGATGAGAACATATGGACACGTAGAGAGGAGCAACAGACACTGGGGCCTACTTAAGGAGGGTAGGAGGAGAGAAAGGATCAGGAAATACAATTAATGGATACTAGGCTTAATACCTGGGTGACAAAATAATCTAAACAGCAAGCCCCCATGACATAAGTTTACCTATATAACAAACCTGTACACATATCCTTGAACTTAATACAAGTTCAAAAAAAAGGAAAAATAAAACAACTGTTTTGCATATCCCTCAAAATTCTGTGTATATTTCATCATTTAATGGCAATAATTGTTAAATAATGGGCTAACCCATCTTTTCCAAATGGTAGTGTCATGGCTAAGGAGTTACATCATCTTAGGAAATGAACTTGACTCAAAACAGATTTTCTTTGGTTGCCATGATGACCTCATTGTTTTTTTGAATTACTTAGTGCTGTGTTCTGAATGATTGTGCCCTCCCCCTTGTCCTTCTACAAATTTATATGTTGAAACCTAATCACTAATGTAATGGCATTAGAAGGTGGGGACTTTGGGAGGTAAATTGGTCATGGAGCAGAGCCCTCATTAATGAAATTAGTGCCCTTATAAAAAAGATTCTAGGCCTGGTGCAGTGGCTCATGCCTGTAATCCCAGCACTTTGGCAGGCTGAGGCAGGTGGATCATGAAGTCAGGAGTTTGAGACCAGCCTGACCAACCAACATAGTGAAACCCCATCTCTACTGAAAATACAAAAAAAAAAATTAGCCCAGCTTAGTGGCGGCCACCTGTAATCCCAGCTACTGAGGCAGGAGAATGGCTTGAACCAGTGAGGCGGAGGTTGCAATGAGCTGAGATTGCTCCACTGCACTCCATCCCTGGCAACAGTGCAAGACTGGGTCTGAAAAAGAAAAAAGTCTTTACTGCTCTTTGCCTTTTCTTCCACTTGGGGACACAGGGAAAAAGGGCCATCTTTGAACCCGGAAATGGGCCATCACACTAAATCTGTCAGTACCTTGATTATGGTCTTCCCAGCCCTCAGAGCTGTGAGAAATAAATCTCTGTGGTTTACAAGCTACCCAGTTATGATATTTTGTTTTAGTAGATCAAATGGACTAAAATAGTTACAATACTTAAAAGCTGAGAGATTGCAAGCAAAATGTAGATTTTTGCCTGCTCTTTAAAAAGCATCCTCACGGCCAGTCTCTGTTAGAACCAACCTTTGGCTGCCCTGTGAACAGTATTTATGGTCTGAGGACAGTTATGGTTTCCACTACTCCCTGGTATTTTTTAGTTGACTTTCCTCTGTTGCCATTTTTAAGCTGCTTTTGCTCTATTATTCATCTTAAAACTGGGTCATTTCATTTTACTCATCTATATTACCTCCTTAGCTTTTGTGGGCATTTGTGTTTTCAGCATCACCAAAAATAGCTTATCTATTTTTTATGTTGATTTTTGGAAGATTCTTTCATGCTTAATTTTTCTGTGTGTGTTTCTTCATTGAAATATTATTTTAAATGAAAATAGGGAAATAGTGAAGATTGCTGTTCAGTGATACATACATTTTAAAGAAGAGCATGGTCTTAGTAGAAGAACTAATAATGTTACAGATTCAGATGAGCATCCTTTGGGCATTACCAGTATTTTTCCCTAAATCATTTCTAATGTATACATAGCTTCATCTAGTCCCATTTAAGTGGCTCAAACTCCAGTATAGTTTTTTAAGTTAAATTGTCTATATTGCCTTAAAGATCTTGGAATAATAATTTTATTTTTAGCATGTCCTCACATTTGTCCTTCTAACTGAGACGAATGACGTAACCAGGGAGCATGTTATAGATAGCAAGAAAAAGAAACAATACTTAGGGGCATAGTTTCTGGTGTGAAAAGGTTTCAGTGTATCAACTAATCAATCCATAGATATGTGCCCAATGGCTATTCTGTAGCCAACCCTGACGGTTAGTTATGCACGTAGTAATATAAGAAAGGAGAATGTGTTATCTTTTGATTATTAAAAAAAAAGAATTAATGAAATTAGATTATTTTTTAACCAGATATTCTTAATGACCAAATGACAAAGGTAAAATTTTCTATGAAATATTTTTTTTTTTTT
>PVKP010036072.1:0-22748 GCA_004027715.1 Plecturocebus donacophilus | reverse complement strand
CATCACACTCATCCTCCGTCAAGCCTTGCTCTCTTGCTGATGAGGAGCTGCGATCCCCTGTAGGAGGAGAGGCATTCTGATTTCGGGTGTTCTCAGCCTTTTTGCACTGGTTTCTTCCCATTTTTGTGGATTTATCCACCTGTCGTCTTTGTAATTGCCGACTTTCAGATTGGGTCTCTGAGTGGACGTCCGGCTTGTTAGTTATTAAGTTTTTTCTGTTTCTTAGTCTTCCTTCGGGGGGCGCTCCTTCCCCACAGAGCTGGGCCTTCCCGGGTTCAGCTGTGCTCGCTCTTCCTCAGCGCTTCCAATTGCTGTTCTCCTTGTGGGGATGGGACCAGCGGAGCCTTTGGGCACCCAGTCCCGTACACTCCGCACTGAGAAGCGCCGCGCTGGCCAAAAGAGTCGCGCTGGCGACCCGGGTGGCTCCTTCGCCGGGAATCTCCCAGTCTGTGGGCATCAAAAATTCATCTGCAATTCAGCATCCACTCGCTCTCTGCGCTTTCACTGGGAGCTACAATCCTGAGCTGCTGCTACGTGGCCATCTTGGATCTCTCTCCGCCCAGTGATGAAATTTTTTTCTGTTTCTTAGTTTTCCTTTGGCGGACACCCGTTCCCCACAGAACCGGACCTTCCCGGGTTCGCTGTGCTTGCTGTGAAACTCTCAGTCCTCGGCGCTTCCAATTGCTGTTTTCCTTGTGGGGATGGGACCAGCCGAGCCCGTCCGTCCCATATACTCCGCACCGGGAAGCGCCGCACTGGGGCGCCGGCAAAACAGCCGAGCTGGCCAAAAGAGTCGTGCTGGTGACCCGTGTGGCTCCTCTGCCAGGAATCTCCCGGTCTGTGGGCAACAAAAATTCGTCGGAAAGTGCGGCGTCCACTCGTTCTCTGCGCTTTCACTGGGAGCTACATTCCTGAGCTGTTGCTAATCGGCCATCTTGGATCTCTCCCTAAAAATATATATTTTTAAAGCAGTCTTATGAGTTTGTTAGTTTTAACTCCCTATAGCGATGAGCACACGAAGCCTCAGAGAGATGAAATAACTTCCTTAAATCCCCACAGCTAATAATGACAAAACCAGTCTACCTGCCTCTCAAGTCCTTCCCTCCTCTTCACTCACCTTCTATTTCCTGTTGTTGTAACAAATTCTCAAAAACTTGGTAGTGGAAAACAACACAAATTTATTATCTTAAAGTTCTGTAGGTCAGACAGAGTCCAAAGTGGATCTCACTGGTATAAAATCCAGGTGTGGTCAGGGCTGAATTCCTTTCTAGAGGCCCTAGGAGAGAATCCATTTTCTTGCCTTTGTCACCTTCTAGAAGCCGCCCGCATTCCTCTGCTTGAGATTCTTTCCATCTTCAAAGCCAGCAACAACAGGTCAAATCCTTCTTCCACTCTGACCTTTTCTTCTACCTCACTCTTGTGATGACATTGGGCCCACTTGGGTGATACAGGATACTCTCCCCATCTCAGTTCAGCTGATTCGTAATTTTAATCCATCTGCAACCTAAAATCTTCCTTTCCATGGGACATAACATATGTGTAGGTTCCAGGAATTAAGGTGTGGATGTCTGTGGTAGGGGCATTATTTCTGCCTACCACACCCTCCTTTCTTCAAATCCCTTGATAGATCCCTTTATGAGGCATTGTCTTCCTCTTCCTCATAAAACTTCTGGAGAGAGCATCAGCCATGTAAGGCTCAAGCCATCCTAAAGGAGCAGCTGCTATCTGCAAAAGATAAGAGGAGCATTTTGTGTGGGGACAGTTTCTGGTCTCCCTGGTGTTGCTCTCCCAAGCCTAATGCTTTTCCCAATGTCGCATATCCATATCCACAATTGCAACAGTGGGGTGAAAAGTGTTTTTTCATGTATTCATTTGGTTATTCATTTATTCAGTAAGCATTTAATGAATGCCTACAATATGCCTAGTACTCTGCTCAGGAAACCCTAGAGACTAGTATTTGCTGAAAGCCTTCTCCTAAGACTCTATACTGAAGTTGTCTTGGGTAAGATAATGGTGCATTCTTGTGGGTGCCACTCTTAAACCATGAAAGAGGCAGGTGAAGAAAGAAGGCGTTTTTGAAAGACTTGGGAGCTGCTTCTGTGTATCCCATTTTGAATTTCAATAAAGCACTTGAGTAGGTGGTTCAAACAAACAGAAAAGCATTGGCAGATTTTTTGTGGTTCTCAGTTCCTCCCTTTTGCAGCTATTTGCCTTCCATAATTTAAATGTTTCGCCAGTTAATATAACTTGATGCTTAGTCTGTTATGCACTGAATTAAGGTTTCTGTAACAAGTATGATATATTAACTCTTTCAGTAGAAGAATTACTGAAAATGTCTTTCCATTTACCTTGACAGGGGACATTTAATCAGTTTGATAACCCTAATATTCTGACCATTATTTTATGCTGTGCTTTCCTTTGTTTCAGTGTCCATCATGATGCCCTTCTTAAACTATAGTAAACTAATTTGCATTCAGGTTTAGCTCTAATTTTCCCCATCCATCTTTCTTCAATTCCAGGAAATGCTAGTGGCCCTTTTCTTCCTTTATTTAGCACTCTCATATATTACTTTATTTTTTAATCTCCAAATATATATTCAGATACCAAGGAAATCAAGAGAGGAACTTAGGGGGAGGAAATGAATATACTGGTATTTCATATCTTTGGAAAAATAAATGGATGTGGGCTAGCCTATTAAGCTTCTACAGTACAACTAGAAATCAGTTATCTTCTACAGTTATATATCTTCATTTAGTATTTTGCCCTGAGTTTGTACCTTTTCTCTTCCTTTTCCTTCTTTCTTTTTTTTTTTTCAGAGGTAGGATCTAACTCTGTTACCCAGGCTTGAGTGTGGTGCATGATCAGAGCTGATTACAGCAGCCTTCCTCAAACTTCTGGGCTCAAGTGATCCTCTCACCTCAGCCTCCTGAGTAGCTGGGATTACAGGTGCACACTACTGTTCCTGGTTAATTTTTTTAAATGTTTGTAGTCATGGGGTCTTGCTATGTTGCCCAGGATGGTCTCAAACTCCTGGCCTCAAGTGATCCTCCTACCTTGGCCTCCCAAAGTGCTAGAATTACAGGCATAAACCTGTAGGGAGAAGATTCCATAAGTGCTGAGGCAGAAGTGAGAAGCCTCAGCCTATTTCCATACAAATAATGAAGAAGAAAGTAACTAGAAATATAACCATGGTAGTTATTGGTTATTCTTAGTTATTCATAGGTGATCTTAATTCTTTTACTAATGCCTCTCAGGTTGAAAGTGTGAACCTGGGGCAACATTGTGAAATGAATGACCCTAAGGCAAAACACTTTAAGCCCTCTGTCACACCTGCATAAGGGCTGTTGGAGAGCACCTTGGCTGTGCGGTACCACCAGCACTAGGAAAGTGTCTGCTGTTTAGCCAGCTAGGGAAGGAGCTATCCAAGATGGCCGAGATGTCTCCCTGGAGGAGTTAGGAGAAAACTCTGCATCTCCTTCCCTAGAGGAGTTAGGAGAAAACTCCGCTTCTCCAAGCTCTTGCAGTAGGCCTGACGCTATCAGGTAGGCCTGCAGACATCTGGGGGCTTCATTGTCTCTATGTGATGCTGTGCTTCAGTGGTCACATTCCATGTCCACTCTCATGTTCCACTTCTGCACCTGGTTCCTTTTTTCTTAGAAGAGATAATCAGTAAAAGTAATATAAATCTTAATGACTTTGTTCTTTTTTAACAAGTATGGAAAAGTGCTGATGCATTATGCTCCTTACCTTATCTCAGTTACTAAAAATTCCTGAACCCCTACCTGTATGACACATGATGTACTTAACTCTATCACTGCCATACCCTATCTACCCTGCTTCCAGGTTTGCAACTCAATAAAAGTGAGAGCTTCTAGGCATTCAGGGCCACTGCTGGACTCCATGCTTTGGTTGGCAGTGGACCCCCGGGCCCAAACTCTCTTTTCTCTATCTCTGTGTCTTATGTCTTTTATTTCTACAATTTCTCATCTCCACACCAGCAAAGAGGGGTACACAGGGCCCTGTAGGGCTGGACCGTACATAAACCAGTGTGCCCAGCCTCTTTCAGTGGTTTAAAGAGAGGGATCATGATTTTTTAAAGGATCTGATAAAAGCTATAAACATAAAGATTCTCTTTATTTAAAAAAACATGTACACATAAACACAAAAAGTACATATAATTATCAGGATTTATTGGCAACCTAAATTCCTTCCATGAATCCAGTGCTAGGAACACCTGCTGTAAATGTAATACAACTATTACCTGAGTAAATCAGGAGTCTCTTGTGGCCCAGTCTCAGCATATTATTGTAGTCAAAAAGACGTAATCCAGTAATCAAAAAGTATTTAACAGGGTCTCGCTTTGTCACCCAGGCTGGAGTGCAGTGGTGTGACCTCAGCTCACTGCAGCCTCAACTTCCCAGGCTCAAGCAATCCTCATCCTCAGCCCCCCAAGTAGCTAGGGCTAGAGGGACGCTCCACCCCATGCCCGGCTAATTTTTTGTATTTTTTTGTAGAGGTAGGGTTTCGTCATGTGGCCCAGGCTGGTCTCAAACTCCGGGACTCAAGCGATCCACCTGCCTTGGCCTCCCAAAGTGCTGGGATTATAAGCATGAGCCACTGCACCTGGCTGCAAACAGTATTTAAAATAACTCCAGTTTTTACTGGTATCTCTTATAGAACTTTAAAGAATTTCCAAAATGTATCATGCTCAACAACACTTTTGGAAAGCTCTCTTCTCATTCCTTGTATGCCTGCTTATGAAAACTCCCTTGAATCCTCTCTTTGCTCCCTTAATAACCCACAGAAACTTTCTCTAACAATCGGCCATGTAGGCTTGTCATCTTTCTTTCCTTTCTTCAAACTTCTATTCACATTTCTCACTTTTGACTCTATCCTTTTATTCCCCTCCCACCTCTTAAACAAGGATGTCTTTGCCCTTTTCAATACAAGTTTCCATTTCTCTCCTTCAGGTCTTTTCCAGCTGATTACCTCAGATACCCATAGTACTGCTGGGAGTTAAGAGGAGTAAGAGAGAAAAGGGGAAACGGACACTGGCTGAAGGCCAGATTTTTTTTTTACAGATTTTGATTGGTTGGAGAAATGGGTGTGCACACAGAAGAGCTTGAGACCACCCATACACTTACATTATTCCCTCATGAGATTAATTTCTGGTGAGTACAGCATTTAAAGGTCAGGTGGTAATTGATACTTTAATTTTTTCTTTCTTTTTCCTATGCATTTTCTTTTTCTTAGTTTTTAACTTTTAAGTTCAGGGTTACATGTGCAGGTTTGTTGTATGGGTAAATTTGTATCATAGGAGTTTATTGTACAGATTATTGTATCACTCAGGTATTAAGCCTAGTACCCATTATTTCTCCTGATTCTCTCCCTTCTCCCACCCTATGCCCTACACCTTCTCATAGGCCCTAGGGTATGTTGTTCCCCTGTATGTGTCCATGTGTTCTCATCATTTAACTCCCACTTATAAGTGAGAACATGTGGTATTTTATTCCTGCATTCATTTGCTAAGGATAATGGCCCCAGCTTCATCCATGTTCCTGCAAAGGACATGATCCTATTCTTTTTTTTTATAGCTGCATAGTATTCCATGGTATATATGTACCACATTTTCTTTATCCAGTCTATCATTGATGGGAATTTAGGTTCATTCTATGTACTTGCTATTGTGAATAGTACTGTAATGAACATATGTGTGCATATATCTTTATAATAGAACAATTTATATTCCTTTGGGTATGCATCCAGTAATAGGATTGCTGGGTTGAATGGCATTTCTGATTTTAGGTCTTTGAGGAGTGGCCACACTGTCTTCCACAATGGTTGAACTAATTTACAATCCTACCAACAATGTATAAGCACTCCTTTATCTCTGCAACCTCACCAGCATCTATTATTTTTTAATAATAGCCATTCTGACTGGTGTGCGATTTCATTGTGGTTTTGATTTGCATTTCTCTAACGATCAGTGATTAGCTTTTTTTCATGTAATTCTTGGCCACATGTATGTCTGCTTTTGATGTGACTGTTCATGTCCTTTGGCCACTTTTTAATAGAGTTGTTTGTTTCTTGTAAATTTGTTAAATTTCCCTACAGATGCTGGATATTAGACCTTTGTCAGATGCAGAGTTTGCAAAACTTTTCTCTTATTCTATAGGCTGTCTGTTCACTCTGTCGATAGTTTCCTTTGCTACACAGAAGCTCTTTAAATAGATCTAATCTGTCAATTTTTGCTTTTGTTGCCATTGCTTTTGGCATCTTTGCCATGAAATCTTTGCCTCTTCCTATGTCCAGAATGGTATTGCCTAGTTGTCTTCCAGGGTTTTTATAGTGTTGGTTTTTACACTTAAGTCTAATTCATCTTGAGTTGGTTTTTGTATCTGGTGTGAGGAAGGGGTCCAGTTTCAATCTTCTGCGTATGGCCAGTCAGTTCTCCCAGAACCATTTATTGAATAGGGAGTCCTTTCCCCATTGTTTGTTTTTATCAGGTCTGTCAAAGATCAGATAGCTGTGGGTGTGCAGCCTTAGATTTCTGAGTTCTCTATTCTATTGCATTGGTCTATGTGTCTGTTTTTGTACTAGTATCCTGTTGTTTTAGTGCCTCCAGCTTTGTTATTTTTGCTTAGGATTGCCATGGCTATTCAGGCTCTTTTTTGGTTCCATATAAATTTTAAAATAGTTTTTTCTAGTTTTTTGAAGAATGTTAATGGTGGTTAAACAGCAATAGCGTTGAATCTATAAATTGCTTTGGGCAGTATGGCCATTTTAACAATATTGATTCTTCTATCTCTGACTTCTTTGAGTAGTGTTTTGTGGTTGTCCTTGAAGATATCTTCCACCTCCCTGGTTAACTGTATTCCTAGGTATTTCATTCCTTTTGTGGCTATTGTGAATGGGATTGCATTCCTGATTTGGCCCTCAGCTTGACTATTGTTGGTATATAGGAATGTTAGTGATTTAGTAATTTTTGCACATTGATTTTGTATCCTGAGACTTTGCTGGAATTGTTTATTAGCTTAAGAAGCATTTGGGCTGAGGCTGTGTGGTTTTCTAGATATAGGATTATGCCATAAACAAACAGGGTAGTTTGACTTTCTCTTCCTATTTGGATGCCCCTTATTTCTTTCTCTTGCTTGGTTGCTTGGGCAAGGACTTCAATATTATATTGAATAGGAATGGTGAGAGAGAGAGCATCCTTACTTTGTGCTGGTTTTCAAGGAGAATGCTTCTAGCTTTTGCCCATTTGGTATGATGTTGGCTGTGGATTTGTCATAGATGGCTTTTATTATTTTGAAGTATGTTTCTCCAATACCTAGTTTATTGAGAGTTTTTCACATGAAGGGGTATTGAATTTTATCAAAAGCCTTCTCTGCATCTATTGAGGTAATCATGTGGTTTGTGTATTTAGTTCTCTTTATGTGATGAATCATATTTATTAATTTGCATATGTTGAACTAACCTTGTATCCCAGGGTTACAATGTACTTGATCGTGTCTGCTGGATGTGCTGCTGGATTTGTTTACCAGTATTTTATTGAAGATTTTTGCATCAATGTTCAAGGATATCGGCCCGAAGTTTTCTTTTTTTGTTGTGTCTGTGCTAGGTTTTGCTATCAGGATGATGCTGACCTCATAGAATGAGTTAGGGAGGGATCCCATCTCCTGAATTTTTTGGAATAGTTTCAGCAGGAAAGATACTGACTCTTTGTACATCTAGTAGAATGCAACAGTGAATCTGTCTGGTCCTGGGCTTTTTTTGGTTGGTAGGCTGTTGATTACTGACTTAATTTCAGAGCTCATTATTGGTCTGTTCAGGAAATCAGTTTCTTCCTGGTCAGTCTTGGAAGGGTGTATGTATCCAGGAATATATTCATTTATTCTATACTTTCTAGTTTATGTTCATAGTGGTATTCATAATATTCTCTGATAGTTGTCTGTATTTCTATAGGGTCAGTGGTAATATCCTACTTGTTTTTTCTTACTGTGTTTGTTTAGATCTCCTCTCTTTTCTTCTTTATTAGTCTAGCTAGCAGTCTATGTATTTATTTATTTGTTTTTCCAAAAAAAGCCAGCTCCTGGATTCATCGATTTTTTGAATGGATTTTTGTATCTCAGTCTCCTTCAGTTCAGCACTGATTTCGGTTATTCCTTGTCTCTGCTAGCTTCGGGATGAATTTGCTTTTGGTTCAGTAGTTCTTTTAGTGGTTATGTTGTTAGCTTGAGATCTTTCTAACTTTTTGATATGGACATTTAGTGCTATAAATTTCCCTCTTAATGCTCCCTTAGCTGTGATTCCAGAGATTTAGATTTGTTGTATCTTTGTTCTCATTAATTTCAAATAACTTATTGATATCTATCTTTATTTCATTATTTACCCAAATGTTATTCAGGAGCAGGTTACTCAGTTTTCATGAAACTATATGGTTTTGAGTGAAGGTCTTAGTCTTGATTTCTAATTTGATTGTGCTGTGATCTGAGGGATTGTTTGTTATGATTTCAGTTCTTTTGCATCTACTGAGGAGTGTTTTACTTCCGATTATGTGATCAATTCTAGAGTGTGTGCTATGTGGCAATGAGAAGAATGTATAGTCCATTGTTTTTGAGTGGCGAGTTCTGTAGATGTCTATCAGCTCCATTTGATCCAGTGCTGAGTTTAGGTACTAAAAATCTTTGTTAATTTTCTGTCTCTATTACCTTCCTAATATTGTCAGTGGGGTGTTAAAGTCTCCCACTATTATTGTGTCAGAGTCTGAGTCTATTTGAAAGTATCTAAGAACTTGCTTTATGCATCTGGGTGCTCCTGTGTTGGATTCATATATATTTAGGATAGTTAAATTTTCTTGTTGAACTCTTTACCATTATGTAATGCCTTTCTTGTTTGATCTTTGTTGGTTTAAAGTCTATTTTGTCTGAAACTAGAATTACAACCCCTGTTTTCTTCTCTTTTCCATTTGCTTGGTAGATCCATTTATTTTGAGCCGATATGCGTCATTTCATGTGAGATGGGTCTCTTGAAGACAGACAGCATACTAATGGGTCTTGGTTTTTTATCCATCTTGCCATTCTGTGTCTTTTAGTTAGTACATTTAGCCCATTTATATTCAAATTTTATACTGATACGTGTGTACATTATACTGTCACCATGATGTTAACTGGTTATTTTTCAGACTTCTTTATGTGGTTGCTTATGGTGTTACTGGTCTGTGTACTTCAGTGTGTTGTCGTAATGGCTGATAATCATCTTTCTTTTTCATATTTAGTGCTTTTTACAGGAGCTCTTGTAAGACAGGTCTGGTGGTAATGAGTTCCCTCAGTATTTTCTTGTCTATAAAGGATCTTACTTCTTCTTCTTCTTTAAGCTTATGAAGCTTAGTTTTGCCAGATGTGAAATTCTGGGTTGGAATTTCTTTCCTTTTGGAATGTTGAATATTGGCTGCCAATCTTTTCTGGCTTGTAGGGTTTCTGCTGAGCAGTCTGCTGTTAGTCTGATGGATTTCACTGACCTTTCTGTCTTGTTGCCTTTAACTTTTTTTTTTTCATTTTGACCTTGCAGAATCTCACGATTATGTATCTTGGTGATGGGGATGATCTCCTTTTGAAGTATCTTACTAGGGTTCTCTGTATTTCCTGAATTTGAATGTTGGTCTCTAGCTAGGATGGGGAGGCTCTCATGGAGAATATCTTGAAAAGATAGAACCAACTTGGAAAACATATTTCATGTCTTTCAGGGACACCAATGAGTCATAGATTTGGTCTTTACATAATCCTATATTTCTCAGAGGTTTAGTTCATTCCTTTTCATTCTTTTCTCTCTATTCTTGTCTGACCATCTTATTTCTGAAAGCTAATCTTCAAGCTTTGAGATTCTTTCCTCCACCTGGTCTATTCTGCTACTAATACTTCTGATTGCATTATGAAATTCTTGTAATGTGTTTTTCAGCTCTATCAAATCAGTTATGTTTTTTTCTATATTGGTTATTTTGTCTGTCAGCTCCTGCATTGTTTTCTCATGATTTTTAGCTTCCTTGGATTTGGTTTCAACATATCCTATAGCTCAGTATTCTTCATTCCTATCCATATTCTGAATTCTATTTCTGTCATTTCAGCCATCTCAGCCGAGTTCAGAACCCTTGCTAGAGAGGTAATGTGGTCATTTGGAGGAAGGAGGCACTCTGGCTTTTTGAGTTTGCAGGGTTCTTGCATTGACTCATTCTCATCTTTGTGGGCTTATCTGCCTTCAATCTTTGGTGTTGCTGACCTTTGGATTTTTTGCCCCTTTTAACCTATTTGATGACCTTGAGAATTTGATTGTGGAATAAGACTGATTCAACCAACTGCTTCATTTCTGAAAGATTGTAGAGGGCCAACACTTAGCTCCCAACTCCTGGACTATATGCTGTAACTCTGCAGGACTCGTAGTGGGCCCCAACTTTGTTCTCTGGCTCCTTAGGGTTAGCAGATCACTGTGATGGTGAGTCTAAGGTATGGCTGCTCAGCAGAGTATCAGCAGGTGCCAGGGTGCTTGCCTCCCTGTGGGTGTTCACCACATTGGTGAAGGCAACGCAGCTGGTGACTGTGTGCATAGTTGCACTGGAGGTGGTGTTGGCTTGGGTGTAGGGTGCTGGCTGGTGCACATCTGGGTGCCTTCTCTTTGCCCTGCAAGTGGGAGTGATCACTCAGGGAAGGGGAGGATCTGTTCCCTGTGCAGTGTTAGTGCAAGGGTGGTGCACTGATGGGGGTGAGGCTGGCTGGTTCTGTCCCCACCAAGGCTGTGTGCAGTGGTGGTTGGTGGGGGCAGGGTGGGTGGACTGCAGTCCTTCACAAGGAAAGCAAAACTGACCCCATGCAGACATGCACCAGCAAAGCAATGTGGATAGTTGCCATGGGCCTGGGGGAAGCTGTAGTATGGGGAAAGAGTGGGCAGGCTGGTGCATTGTTGTAGAGGCTGCCCCACTGGAACTCTCCACTCATCAGGCACAGTCCACCAGTGCAGAAGCTATAGTGTAGGGCCCCAGGATACCTGGGACTGCCCTGCAAGCAGGCATGGCTAGGCTGGGTCCCCAGAAGAAGCTGACAGACCAAGGGGTGCTCAAGTAAGACCATCTCCATCTAATGGGCAAGACTGCTTTTCAGAGATCAGGTCCAACAGTTTCCCTAGGGCCAAAGTCTCCTAGCAGCAAGTCAAGCCTAGAGGCATGGCCATCCCTGGCTGTACTCCATTACAGATCCTCCCACACCAAACCATCCAGGCTCCACATCAGCTGGCTTGCTGCCTTTACCACTTCTCTAAACAGCTGTCCCTGCCAGCTTGAGGTCCATGGTGACTGAGGAGTCTTCTCCTGCCAGAGTTCCATAGGCCTATGGTGAGAGCAGGTTGTTCCTTGCTAGTTCAGCTCACCCATTCCCCTGGAGCCATTGTCGGCCAGGAATGAGTCTGGGTATGCAGTAGCCCCATGCATTATTCCCAGCTTTCTCCTTCTTTAGTCCAGCTTCTGTGTCTTCCCTCAGTCTACTCTTGGTGCCTTCCTTCTAAAGATCCATTAGGAGCATTCCAGTTGTCTTGGTCCCTTGGTGGCAGCCATTCCACCTGGCTGCATCTAATCAGCTGTCTTGCCTTCCCCCCTGCATTTTCTATTACCCTCATTTTCTCCTTTTAGGTGAGTTAGAACTGGAAGATAGTGGCTGAGATCATAAATATACCAGACTGGTAAATCCAAAGGATTGTTGTCCTCTTCAAACTAGTTAGCCACCTCAACAACCTGTACTCTTATTTCAGTAAAATTAGGCATCTCATTCATAGCCTGAAACATATTCTTCCACGAATCATTAGTGGGATCAGGTCTTTAAACTTGAGGTTAAATTTATTGTTTTAAAAACCACAGTCATTTGTACTTAACTTATTTAAATAAAATGGATGGTCAGTCTGAAAAATTAGAGATAACTAAAGAAATACAGCTGGCTTATATTTGTTTATCTACTTTAATATAGCCAGTAAGCTGATTTTAAATTTAAACCTGGCAACCCTCAAAGACATTGGCCAGTTCATCATCATGGATATAAATTCATCGCCTTCTAGGATAAGTACTTTGAAAGACAGCAATCAATTATGTTTATCAGTTAAAGTACATTAGGTGTTTTGTTTCGTAGTTCTTTTCCATAATAAAATAAAACTCTTTTGGTTATTCTGCCACTATTCCTATGACTTTTCTCCAATATTTGTGCTTTATACTTCTGCATTTTTAATAATGTGATGTGATTATGATCTTGGACTTTGGCCTAAGAGAGACTCATTTCAAACCTAGGTTCTGTATGTGCCTTTGGGCAGGCTGGACTGTAACTCTCTATGTCTCAGGGTCCTCATCTATAAATGGTAACAACTGAACATACCCTTAGACTTGTGGTTAGGGTGAAATGAGGGAATATAGTAGAAAACATTTACTACAGACATTAGTACAAAGCAAGTTATTAATATTACCAGCAGTATTAGAGGAGGAGGAGATGGAGTGATAGTGCTTTTATGGTCATTTTTTGTTGGTAGCTTAGCTCTGTGTGTTCATTGCTCTCTTTTCTTGATTACCTCTCGTCATGCTCACATGTCCTACTTTTTCTCTTCTCTTTCTCACCCTTTTATCTTTTCAAACGTTATCTCCTTTCTCTTCTCTCTGTTTTATATAAATAAATAGTGTGGATAGGGATTTTTCAGTAGGTCCAATTCAATGCCAGGGACTGTGACACTTAGTCATTACCATAAGGGACTGTTGAATAACATCAAAGCAATGTGCGATGAAAGTGGTAGATCCCTGTAGACACAAGGAACTCTTGCCAGTTGGTTTGATTTTGTTTTTAAAGATTTTGCAGCTTCTTGCCAATCATTCCTTAACTAACTTGTACATTTTCCAGTGTTTGATAATTTAACACAGTTGTGCCATGGCTCAACATTTCCCAACAAGAAATTATGGCTACAAGAGTATCTTGCTGGATGGCTGATTAGGAGTAGCTGAGGATTGCAGCTCCCAGCGAACGTGCGGAGGTTGAGTGGACAGCACATTTCCAGACGGATTTCTATTGCCCACAGACCAGGAGATTCCCAGGCAAAGGAGCCCCATGGGTCACCAGCACAGCTGTTTTGGCCTGTGCCCCAGCATGGCACTTCTCCATACAAAATACATGGGTCCGAGTACCATTTTAGCTGGCAATTGGAGCTCCTGGGAGACAGAGTCACCCATTCAACTGATAAAAAAGGGGATGGAAACAGGGAGCAAGGCCAGGAGATTCCCAGGCAAAAAAGCACCACAAGTCTCAGCATGGCTGTTTCAGCTGGCACAGTGGGTCGCCGCACGGGAAATCACACAGATCTCGGCGCCTTTTCAACAGGTGACTAGAACACCTGGGAGAAAGAGTCGACCATTCAACTAAAAAAAAAAAAGGGCTCTGAGTCAGGGAGCCAGGTGATCAGGCTCGGCTGGTCCCACCCCAAAAAAACAGCAATCTGAAACGCTCTGGATTGAGAGTTTCACAGAAAGCACAGCTGAAACTGGGACGCTTCAGATAAGAAGGGGAGGGGCGTCCAACATTACCAAAGCAGTCCACCACTACAGAGGCAGCCTGCCATTAAAGAGAGAGTCTGCCATTATAGAGGTGGGCCACCATTGCCAAGGCAGTTCTAAATATACCCATATAAACAGGACTGCAGGGAAGTTCACACGGCAGCTGGGCGGAGCCCACAGCAGCTCAGCAAAGCCTCTGCAGGCAGACAGTGACTAGGCTGCCTCCTCGCTGGGCAGGGCAGCCCTGAAAAAAGGCAGCAGCACAACAGAAACTCATAAAAAGACCTAATTCCCTGGGACAGAGCACCTGGGGGAAAAAAAGGGGTTTATGAGTTTTGCTGCAGCAGACTTAAATGTACCTGCCCAGCAGCTCTGACTGAACAATGGAGCTCACAGCTCAGCACTTGAGCTCCTATAAAGGACAGACTGTCTCCTCAAGCAGCTCCCTGACCCCCATATATCCAAAGAGTCACGTTATAAAGGAGAGCTCAGACTGACGTCCGGCAGGTATTCTTCTGGGACAAAGATAGCAGAAGAAGAAACTGACAGCAACCCTTACTGTTCTGCAGCTGCTGCAGGTGATCCCCAGGGAAGCAGGGCCTGGAGTGGACCTCAGCAGTCCTACAGCAGAGAGGCCTGTTAGAAGGAAAACTAAGAAACAGAAAGAAATAACTTCATCATCAACAAACTAGATGTCCACTCAGAGACCCAATCTGAAAGTCAACAACTACAAAGATGACAGGTGGATAAATCCACAAAGATGGGAAGAAACCAGCACAAAAAGATGAAAACACCTGAAACCAGAACACCTTTCCTCCTATAAGGGATCACAACTCCTCACCAGCAGGGGAACATGGCTGGATGGAGAATGAGTGTGATGAATTGACAGAATCAGGCTTGAGAAGGTGGATAATAAGAAACTCCTCTGAGCCAAAAGAACATGTTCTAACCCAATGCAAAGAAACTAAGAACCTTGAAAAAAGACGTGACGAAATGCTAAAGAGAATAAACAACTTAGAGAGGAATATAAGTAAATTGATGGGGCTGAAAAACATAACACGAGAACTTCACAAAGCATACAAAAGTTTCAACAGTCGAATTGACCAAGCAGAAGAAAGGATATCAGAGGTCGAAGATCAACTCTGTGAAATAAAACAAGAAGGCAAGATTAGAGAAAAAAGCATAAAAAGGAAAGAACAAAGTCTCCAAGAAATATGTGACTATGTGAAAAGACCTAATCTACATTTGATAGGTGTACCTGAATGTGATGGAGAGAATGAATCCAAGCTGGAAAATACTCTTCAGGATATTATCCAGGTAAACTTCCCCAACCTAGCAAGGCAGGCCAATATTCAAGTCCAGGAAATACAGAGAACACTACAAAGATATTCCTCAAGAAGAGCAACCCCGAGGCACATAATCGTCAGATTCACCAGGGTTGAAATGAAGGAGAAAATGCTAAGGGCAGCCAGAGAGAAAGGTCGAGTTACCCACAAAGGGAAGCCCATCAGACTCACAGCACATCTCTCAGCAGAAACTCTACAATACAGAAGACAGTGAAGGCCAATATTCAACATCCTTTCAACCCAGAATTTCATATCCAGCCAAACTAGGCTTCATAAGTGAAAGAAAAGTAAAATCCTTTATGAACAAGCAAGTACTCAGAGATTTCATCACCACCAGGCCTGCTTTACAAGAGCTCCTGAAAGAGGCACTAAACATAGAAAGGAACAACCAGTACCAGCCACTCCAAAAACATACCAAATGGTAAAGAGCATCAACACAATGAAGAAACTGCATCAACTAATGGGCAAAACAGCTAGCTAACATCAAAATGGCAGGATCAAATTCACACATAACAGTATTAACCCTAAATGTAAATGGGATAAATGCCCCAATCAAAAGACATAGGCTGGCAAATTGGATAAAAAGCCAAAACCCATTGGTGTGCTGTATCCAGGAAATCCAAATCACATGCATGGATACACAAAGGCTCAAAATAAAGGGATGGAGGAAGATTTACCAAGCAGATGGAGAGCCAAAAAAGCAGGAGTTGCAATTCTCATCTCTGATAAAATAGACTTTAAACCAACAAAGATCAAAAGAGACAAAGAAGGACATTACATAATGGTAAAAGGGTCAGTGCAACAAGAAGAGCTAATGATCCTAAATATAGAGGCACCTAATACAGGAGCACCCAGATACATAAAGCAAGTTCCTAATGACTTACTTACAAAGAGACTTAGACTCCCACACAATAATAGTGGGAGACTTTAACACCCCATTGTCAATATTAGACAGATCAACGAGACAGAAAATTAACAAGGATATCTAGGACTTGAACTCAGACCTGGACCAAGCAAACTTAATAGACATTTACAGAACTCTCCACCCCAAATCCACAGAATATACATTCTTCTCAGCACCACATCACACCTACTCTAAAACTGACCACATAATTGGAAGTAAATCACTCCTCAGCAAATGCAAAAGAACGGAAATCATAACAGTCTCTCAGACCACAGTGCAATCAAGTTAGAACTCAGAATTGAGAAACTAACTCAGAACCACACAGCTTAATGGAAACTGAACAACTGGCTCTTGAATGTTGACTGAATAAACAATGAAATGAAGGCAGAAATAAAGATGTTCTTCGAAACCAATGGGAATGAAGACACAACACACCAGAATCTCTGTGAAACATTTAATGCAGTGTCTAGAGGAAAATATATAGCAATAAATACTCACATGAGAAGCAAGGAAAGATCTAAAATCAACACCCTATCATCAAAATTGAAAGAGCTAGAGGAGCAAGATCAAAAAAACTCAAAAGCTAGCAGAAGACAAGAAATAACTAAGATCAGTCTAGAACTAAAGGAGATAGAGACACAAAAAACCCTTCAAAAAATCAATAAATCCAGGAGCTGATTTTTCGAAAAGATCAATAAAATAGACCACTAGCCAGATTAATAAAAAAGAAAAGAGAGAATAATCAAATAGATGCAATAAAAAACAATAAAGGGGATATCACCACAGATTCCACAGAAATACAAACCATCATCAGAGATTATTACAACTCTATGCACATAAACTAGTAAACCTGGAAGAAATTGATAAATTCCTAGACACTTGCATCCTCCCAAGCCTAAACCAGGAAGAAGTCGAAACCCTGAATAGACCAAGGTCTGAAGTTGAGGCAGCAATTAAGAGCCTACCACTTAAAAAAAGCCCAGGTCCAGATGGGTTCACAGCTGAATTCTACCAGACATACAAAGAGGAGCTGGTACCATTCCTTCTGAAACTATTCCAAACAATTCAAAAAGAGGGAATCCTTCCCAAATCATTTTATGAGACCAACATCATCCTGATACCAAAACCTGGCAGAGACTCAGCAAGAAAAGAAAACTCCAGGCCAATATCCATGATAAACATAGATGCAAAAATCTTCAATAAAATACTGGCAAACCGATTGCAACAGCACATCAAAAATCTTATCCACCATGATCAAATAGGCTTCATCCCAGGGATGCAAGGCTGATTCAGTGTACACAAATCTGTAAACGTAATTCACCACATAAACAGAACCAAAGACAAAAATCACATGATTATCTGAATTGATGCAGAGAAGGCCTTAGACAAAATTCCACAGCCCCTTATGCTAAAAGCCCTCAATAAACTAGGTATTGATGGAACGTATCTCAAAATAATAAAAGCTATTTACGACAAACCAACAGCCCATATCATACTGAATGGGCAAAACCTGGAAGCATTCCCTTTGAAATCTGGCACTAGACAAGGATGCCCTCTCTCACCACTCCTATTCAATGTGGTATTGGAAGTTCTAGTCAGAGCAGTCAGGCAAGAAAAATAAATAAAGGGTATTCAAATAGGAAAGGAGGAAGTCAAATTGTCTCTATTTGCAGACGACGTGATTGTATATCTAGAAGACCCCATCGTCTTAGCCCAAAATCTCCTGAAACTGATAAGCAACTTCAGCAAACTCTCAGGATACAAAATCAATGTGCAAAAATCACAAGCATTCCTATACACCAATAACATACTTAACAGAGCCAAATCAAGAACAAACTGCCATTCACAATTGCTACAGAGAGAATAAAATACCTAGGAATACAGCTAACAAGGAACATAAAGGACCTCTTCAAGGAGAACTACAAACCACTGCTCAATGAAATAAGAGAAGACACAAACAGATGGAGAAACATTCCATGTTCATGGTTAGGAAGAATCAATATCGTGAAAATGGCCATACTGCCCAAAATAATTTACAGATTCAATTCTATCCCCATCAAGCTACCAATGACCTTCTTCACAGAACTGGAAAAAAAACACCTTAAACTTCATATGGAACCAAAAGAGAGCCTGCATAGCTAAGTCAATTCTAAGCAAAAAGAACAAAGCAGGAAGTATCGCACTACCGGACTTCAAACTATACTACAAGGCTTCAGTAATCAAAACAGCATGGTACTGGTACCAAAACAGAGATATAGACCAATGGAACAGAACAGAGGCCTCAGAGGCAATGCCACACATCTACAACCATCCAATATTTGACAAACCTGACAAAAACAAGCAATGGGGAAAGGAGTCCCTGTTTAATAGATGGCATTGGAAAAACTGGCTAGCCATTTGCAGAAAGCAGAAACCAGACCCCTTCCTGACACCTTACACTAAAATTAATCCAGATGGATTAAAGACTTAAACATAAGACCTAACACCATAAAAACCCTAGAAGAAAACCTAGGCAAAACCATTCAGGACATTAGGCGTAGGCAAGGACTTCATGACCAAAACACCAAAAGCATTGGCAACAATAGCCAAAATAGACAAATGGGACCCAGTATTAATACTTAAAAATGGATGGTGGATGTTATTATATGGGCATAGATGCTTTGCAAGAAATAAGCCCTATTCCAGCAGTCTCCTACAAAAAGTAAATCTACTAGGTCTGTTTAAGTAAACATCAGTATTATGCTATAAAACTAACAAAAACTTTAGTAATCATACCCACATTATAAATTAATATTGTATACTCATCTTTTCATTAAACACATATTTGTTGAGCTTCTACTATGTATCAAACATTGAACTGGGTTCTAAAGACTCAAAAGGCAGCTCCCTTCCTTTAAGGAGTTTCCCATATAATCAATCAGCAAGGGTAACCAATAAGCACATAATCCTGATATAGTACAGTTTGCTATACAAAAACTATGTACAGTATACCATGTGAGCACAGAGCAAACTTAGGGAGAAAGTAGTAAGAAGTAGCTTCCTAAAAGAAGATGTTACTTGAGCTAAATCCTTCAAGATGAAGAAGACAGGTAAAGTTAGTGTTGCTGGAGCAATATTCCAAGAACACATGCACTTTCTCAGAAGCAAAAGAGGCAAAGTACACTTGAGGAATGACCAGTAGCTCAGTTAGGCAGAAATTGAACTTTGTCTTTGCCATCACGTGTTGTAGCACTTCTGTATACCATGATAATTCACATCAGCATGTTATTAGACAGTCTCTCTCTCTCTCTCTCTCTCTCTTTCAAGAATGCAACTTATTAATTCCTTACTCACTATAGCTCACTGGGCTCTGTTTGTAACTCACTTTATACTTCAACCACCTTGTGGAGTTTGTATCCCTTCCCCATCACATAGGTGAGAAAACTCAGGATTAGAGAGCTTGCATATCTTATGTGAGTTTCAGCTGCTAGGAAGTGGCAAAGCTGGAATTCAAATGCAGGCCTATTTAAAAGCTAGTGCTTTTAAACACCTCACTTTATACTGCAGTAATTTTTTGAGTTCTGACTTTCTCCCAATTATGACATCTTCTTATACCATTCTTTTATTTCTTTTGCTGCTGTCAGCTAGAAATAATCATAGTTAACATTTATACTCTGATTTTAGAAAAACACTTGTATACTTGTTTTCATTTGATCCTCAAAACTGACAGATCAGGAAGTAAAGATTATCTTTCCTTTAAATGAGGAAATCAAGGTTTCTGTTGAACATTTTTCTTAAAGAACTAGTGAACAGCAAAATAAAATTTGGAAAGTGCAACTTTATATTCAAAAGTTAATGTTTTGTATCATACACAAAAATTACTAAAAATGGATCATAGACCTAAACATAACACCTTTAATTCTAAAACTGCTACATGAAAACAAAGGAAAAAATATTTATGACCTTGAATTGGCAAACATTTCTTAGAACACAAAAAAGGACAAGCCATACAGGAAGAAACTGATAAATTGAGCTTAATTAAAATAAAAAAAAAATGTCTTTGAAAGACATTATTAGGAAAATAAAAATACAGCCATAAACTTGGAGAAAATGTTACAAAGGACATCTGCAAAAGCATTTATCAGTAAAAGGCTAGTATTCAGAATATGCAAAGAACTCTCACAAATCAATAATTAAGAAAAAAAATAGGCCAGACACAGTGGCTCACACCTATAATCTCAGCACTTTGAGAGGCCCAAGCAGGTGGATTGCCTGAGGTTAGGAGTTAAAGATCAGTCTGACCAATATGGCAAAACCCTGTCTCTACTAAAAATAAAAATAAAAAATTAGCCAGTTGTGGTGGTGTACACCTGTAGTCCCAACTATTCAGGAGGCTGAGACAGGAGAATTGCTTGAACCCAGGAGAATTGCCTGAACCTGGGAGACAGAGGTTGCAGTAAGCCAAGACTGTGCCACTTGACTCCAGCCTAGGCAATACAGTGTGACTCTATCTCAAAAAAAAAAAAAAAAAAAAGAACAATTATCTAAAAATCAGCAAAATACTTAAAAGAGTACTTCACAAAAGAAGAGGTGTGAATTTACTATGGAGTTGTAAGAATTCTACACTGAAACTACAAAACATTGCTGAAAGAAATTTTAAAACTCCTGAATAAACAAAAAGATATCATATATTGAAAGATGTAATATTTTTAAGATGGCAGAATTACCCAGAGTGATCTACAGATTCATTTCAGTCTCTATCAAAATCGCAATGGCCTTTGCAAAAATGAAAAGGCCAAAATTTATATGGAACCACAAGCCAAAATTTATATGGAACCCCTGATAGCCAAAACAATCTTGAAAAAAGAACAAAGTTGGAGGACTCACACATTCTCATTTTGAATCTTACTACAAAACTACAGTAATAAGACAGTGTGGTACTGACATAAGGACGTGCATAGATCAATAGAATGTAATTGAAAGTTCAGAAATAAACCCATACCTATAGTGAATTGATTTATAACAATATTCTCAAGAACATTCAATGAAGAAAGAATAATTTTTTTCAATATATACTGCAGGGACAACTGGATATCCACATACAAAAGAGTGTATGTGGATCACACATCACACTGCACACAAAAATTCACTCAAAATGGATCAAAAATCTAAATATGCAAGCTAAAATCATAAAAATTCTAGAAGAAAACATAGTGGTAAATCTTTATAACCTCGAGTTTGGCAATGGTTTCTTAGATATGACACCAAAAATATAAGCAACAAAAGAAAATATAATTTGGACTGCATCAAAATTCAATAGTTTTGTTCATCAAAGTATTATCAAGTCTCTTGCTTGATAACCCACAGAATGGGAGAAAATATTTATGAGTCACATATCTGATAAGAGTGTACTATCCAGAAGGTATAAAGAACTTTTACAACAGCCAAAAACAACAACAAGAAAACAACCCAACCCAATTAAAACATGAGCAAGAGACTTGAATAGACATTTTGCCAAAGAAGAAATACAAATGGCCAAGAAGCACATGAAAAGATGTGAAAAATCATTATATATTTGGGAAATGCAAATTGAAATCACAATGAGATACTATTTCACACACATTAGGATGGCTATAACATGCAGAATAACAAGTGTTAGAGAAGATGTGAAGAAATGGAACACTTGTACTTTGTTGATAGGAATGTAAAATGGCACAGCCACTGTGGAAAACAGCTTGGTGGTTACTCAATAAGTTAAGCATAGAATTACAATATGAGGCAGCAGTTCCACCCTAGATGTATAATCAAAAGAAATGAAAGCATGTGTTCAACCAAAACTGCATACACCAGTGTTCATAACAGCACTCTTCAAAATAGCCAAAAGTGGAAACAACCCAAATGTCTTATCAACTAATGAATAAACAATACATATTATATCCACACAGTGGAATGTCATTCAACCATAAAAAGGGATGAAGTACTGATACATGTTATAACATGGATGAACCCTGGAAGCATGTTTTGTGAAAGAAGCCAGTTATAAAGATAACCTCTTGAATGATTCTGTTCATATGAAACATGCAATATAGGCAAATCCCTAGAGGCAGAAAGTAGATTAGTGTTTGCCAGTTACTAACTGCAAATTTTATGTGTATTTCCACCAAACACACAAAAAGATGTGAATGGCAAGTGAGCACACAGAAAGATAATGACCATCAACGTTCATTATGGAAGGGCAGATTACAACTACAATGAGATACCATGACAACACCTATAAGAAAACATGCTATGTTAAAGAAGCCAGTCAGGGCTCTGATCGGAAACTCTGAATATGACAATTGCTGGTAAGGATGTGAAACAATTGGAACTCTCACATATCACTGGTGGGAATGCAAAATGGCACAGCCACTTTGAATAATACTTTGGCAGTTTCTTACAAAGTTAGACATACGCTTACTATGTGACCCAGCAACTGCACTCTTAGAGACTTACCCAAGAACAATGAAGACATGCATCCTCACAAAAACCTACATCCAAATAATATTAGCAGCTTTATTAATAATTGCTAAATAGTGGAAATAATCTAACTGTTCATCACCTGCTGAGTGGGTAAATAAATTATTATATATTCATAAATAAAAAAACTACTCACTAATAAAAAGGAACAAACTAGAAATATTTATAATAACATGAATGAATCTCAGAAGCATTATCTCTGTGAAAGAAGTCAGACTCAAAGTTTATGTGTGGATGTGACCCCTCCCATTCCTCTGTCCATGTACCTAGACTTCCCCTGCCTTCTGCTGCCTTCTGTCTGCTTTCTTGTTGGCTGTCTTTTTTTGCTTCCCTACTCTGGATTGCTTGATCTCAGGCTTGATTCGGAAAGAAGTCATACATAATAAGACAAAGTGATAATGATTTTAAGAGAGCAACATCAAATGGCTGGCAAGATGGC
>PVKP010036071.1:0-22755 GCA_004027715.1 Plecturocebus donacophilus | reverse complement strand
GATATCCAGGACTTGAACTCAGACCTGGAACAACCAGACTTAACAAATATTTACAGAACTCTCCTCCCACAAATCCACAAAACATACATTTTTCTCAGTATCACATTGTACCTATTTTAAAAGTGACCACATAACTGGAAGTAAATCACTCCCCAACAATTGCATAGCATTTCACAGGTTTAAATAAAATATTGGTTGGCTGCTTATTTGTTATTTTCATCCCCTATTCCTTCCTGTCTCCATTGTTAAACACAATTATTGGCATAAAAGAAGTTTTTAATATCCATTTTTAGACTGTATTCTAGCCTGGGCAATAAAACAAGAATCCCATTCTCTCTCCCTCTTTCTCTTCCTCTTTCTTTCTCTCTTTCATTCTTTTTTTCTTTCTTTTGCTGTTTCTTTTTCTCCTTTTCTCTCTTTTTCTAAAATCTCTTCCTCTTTTTTTCATTCTTTTTTTCTTTTGCTGTTTCTTTCTTTCTCCTTTTCTTTTTCTAAAATCTTTTCCTCTTTCTCTTTCATTCTTTTTTTTCTTTCTTTTGCTGTTTCTTTCTCCTTTTCTCTATTTCTAAAATCTCTTCCTCTTTCATTCTTAAAAAAAATAATAAAATAAAATAAAATAGAAATTTAAGAGGTCATGTAGTGCTATCTCCAATCAATGTAGAAATGACCTCACAAACACCCTTGTCAGGTCCCAGTCTGACAAATGACAGGAATATTTCTTCATGAAACATCCCGTCCACTGTTTGGACAGATGTGTTCTGCTTCTGAAAACTAAAATCTACTTCCCTCAAACTTCTACCCATTTACCCTAGTTCCACTTTATGAAACCACAGAGAATATTCTAATTTTCCAAAATCAGAGCTACTTTCAGTGCATTTTTAAAGATATCTCTAATAATTCTCTCCAGCCTCAGTATTCTAAATTCCTTCACCTAATCTTCATATGATGAAGATTATGATTCATATGATTCTAGAGTCAGTCATCATTCCTCTGAAAGTTTCCTTTTGTGCAATGTACGTCATAAAAATGTGGTAATGTAGAACTAAAATACTGCCAACATGTCAACCTGTGAGAAGTAGAGAATGCAGAAGTCTTTGATCTAGACACTGTATTTCTATGAATTACATTCAGCCCTATTCACAATTACAGAGGTATAACAGGGAGAGACTACTGACAACTCACAAAAATGAAAGATGATCCTAAGTCAGTCAATCAAAGACAAAAAGAACCTAAAGAGAAACAAAAAGGGAATGTGAGCTAGTTATCACATAAAACACTGCTTAAGAGTGGGTGCTGTAACTTAGGCCAAGTTGTGAGGAGTGCTTAATATTTTCCAGATATCAGTTTAAATAACTAACTCTCATCTATCTGGAATTATGTAACAGTGGTTCTGCAAGGTAATCAACTACCTGACTTCAAAATTTCTTTTAGTACAAGAATTCTATTATTCTAACTTTTTAAAGAAAAATGCTGAAATATACCACTCTCTCCCCCTCCAAAAAAAAAAAAAAAAATGACACAGAGCCTAAAGGGACATCAGTGAAAGAACTTAAGCCTCTGACTCCTCTTTTACTATTTCAATAGAAGTTCCCTGAGTGAAGGCGAGAACATCTTCCCCACATCATGTCTAGTACTTGTATCACTATTCATTAGTAACAATGATTTAATAATGATGAATCTCACAAAAAGAACAACTTCTTAAAAGTACTTGGTCTTTTAACCCAAACTTTTCAATGTTTAAAGATAAAGTAAATTCTAGGCCAGGCATAGTAGTTCATGTCTGTAATCCCAGCACTTTGGGAGGCTAAGGTGGGCAGACCACCTGAGGTCAGCAGTTCAAGACTAGCCTGGCCAACATGGCAAAACCCCATCTCTGCTAAAAAATTAGCCAGGCCTGGTGGCGCATACCTATAGTTCCAGCTACTCAGGAGGCTTAGGCATAAGAATCTCTTGAACCCAGGAGGTGGAGGATGCAGTAAGCCGAGATCACGCAACAGCACTCCAGCCTGGGTGACAGAGCAACACTTTGCCTCAAAAAATCAAAAAGTAACAGATTTCTAAAACATGTGACAGGAAATTTTAGGTATTTTTCTGAGTATGAAGTTAATACATGCCCAGTTGAGATATAAAATTAAAATATAAAGAAATTATATTTTCTATATATAATGGGTTCATAAAGGTAGTGAAAATAATGCATATTTTTTTAACTCTTAGAAATGGAGGAAACCTTTTTAAGCATGAAACCCAAGACAAAAAACATAATGTAAAAGATTGATGTCATCATATAAAAATTTTAAACTTCTGCATGGCAAAAAACAAATACACTGATAAAAAAATATATATGCTATGTATATCTGATACATATACACTTATGAACACAGGTTAACACCCTTAACATATGAACATGTTAATTTACAAATAAAGGCAAATTTCACAAAATAAAAACAGCAATTCCACAAAAGAGGAGACATTAATGACCACTAAACACATGAAAACATATTCAATTCTAATAATCACTAAAAGAAAGTTTCAAGTTAACACAAGATACCTATTTCACCCAACGGTTTGGCAAAAATTTAAAATAATACTGCTTTCAGATTGGCAAAGCCTAAAACATTTGAAAATGGTTGACCGAAATGCTAAGAAAATGGTCTTACAAACTTAGAGTTGGAATGTAAATTGGCACAGCTTCTTTGTAGGACAATTCAACATACCATAAACACACTCTTTAACCAGAAATTCTTTTCCTAGGAAATTATCCTATTGATAAACTCATACAAATACCAAGACGTACATATAAGGAGGTTCACCTTAGCACTATATGTAATGGCAAACAATTAAATATCCATCAGTAAAGGGCTAATTTTAATAAATTACAAAACTACTACTAAAAACAATACCTAAATGTGTTGAGTAGCTCACTATTAAGTACTGTTCTCTTCATGTATTACCTTATTTTATGATGAAAGTCTGTTGAGGTAGACCCAATTATCACCCTCATTCAGATTCAGACATAAGGAAATGGAGAAACAGACCAGGTTACCTGCCTAAATCACGTTTACTGTGAAAAATGTTCACATACAACCCCCCCAACACAAAATGGCCTTCAAAATGTGTTTTAAGTGAAAAGACTAAGGCACAAATGCATACAAATAATCTCATTTGTGTGAAAGGGAAAAAAGGTATACACATACATACTGATGCTTGTACAGGTGAAGAACTGGGTAGAAGGACAGAGCGGAGACGGGGGCAGAGTGGGGGGAGTGGGGGGAATGGAAGATAGAAAAAAGAGAAGAAAATTTTGGTTTACAGCCTTCTATATTCATTTGATTACTTTGTATCACATGAATATTTTTAAATTTCATTTTTTAAGTAAAATAATAGTTGATACCGATCAAGGTATAGACAAACACCATAAACACGACAGCTAAGAGTATAAAGTGGCACATGTCTAATACCTAAGACCTGTATGGTAATACGTAGCGAAGTCTTAAAAATACACAGTCTTTGCCGTAAAAATCATGCTTCTAGAAATGTTTCCAAAGGGAATAATTACACATTATGTATGCAATGACGTCTATATAAGGATGTTCATCTTAGTATTATTTATAATAAGGATATGCTGAAGCAATCTAAATGATAACTAATAAATGATTTTTTAAATATTATGGTGCGGCCAGGCACAGGGTGGCTCACACCTGTAATCCCAGCACTTTGGGAGGCCAAGGCAGGTGGATCATTTGAGGTCAGAGTTTGAGACCAGCCTGGCCAACATGATGAAACCCCATCTCTACTAAAAATTAAAAAAAATTTAGCCGGGCATGGTGGTAGGCACCTGTAATCCCAGCTACTCAGGAGGCTGTGGCAGGAGAATCCTTCGAACCTGAAGGTGGAGACTGCAGTAAACCAAGATCGCACCACCACATTCCAGCCTGGGCAACACAGGGAGACTCGGTCTCAAAAATAAATATATAAATATTATGGTGCAAACAAGCAATGGAAAATTATACATTCATTCAAAATTATGTAGATCTCCATATTTTAATCTGGAAAGATGTACTGTTTATTAAATAAAGGGAAGTATGTTACGAAACAATATAATAATTAAAACAATTTCTAAACAATTAGCATAAATGCATTTAATTATACTTATTTTTGAATTTTTTTTTTTTAAAGTTTAGAAGGGTAGGCTCTAAAAAAAGGTTAAGATAATATCAAGAAGCAGTGAGTAATTTAGAACTTCATGAAGAAAACCAGCTGCACAGTATTTTTAGGTCAGTCACTTGGCACAGGAAATAATGATATTTAACTTACTGGAAAAGCTGGAGATAAATGTAAACACTGTGGAGATCTTATGTTTTATCATGAAGCAACCACAAATAACTTACCTCTTGCCTAGAAAGCGTCATGGGTAATTTTTCCTCTGCCAGTTCAAGTTCTAACACCGGGTTCGATGAAGTTAATGGTTTCTGGTCCTCCTCTTGAGGCTGGATCTATATTAATTGCCAAAAGAAATGAAATTCAGCTTTAAAAATATAGTTAATATTTACCATTCTATTACCTTAGCTATTCATGGAAATTAAACATGTTTTCAACGCTGAAGATTTTCTAATATTCCTCTGAGAAAAGAGCTCATAATAAATGTGCATGCTTGTAAGAGAGAGCCAAATGTATTTACGTCAGGGGCATCACAAGTGCAGAGCATGCACAAAGGAATCAGCATTCTTGCTATAGAAGAGTGATAGGACTATTAGTTTCCAAAATCCAAATTTAACAGGGCTGAAGTTAGCAGTCTCTTTCTCCCCAGATTCTAAAGAACTATACTTTTTCCCTAAAAACAACTGACTTGCTTTTCCTCTTTAAATCATCTTAGAAGGTTATTTGATTCTTGCTCAGCTTTAAAATGAAGACAAAAGAGTTTCTTTGCAACAGCAACCTGTGAAGCTCCAAACTCCAGCTTTTCCTATCCTCCTTTTAGAAACGTATTATTTCAAATGTACAGAAATCACTGTTCGACACACAGAAAAATTCCTAATGCTATACAGAGCTGGTCCACAACCTGAGCTATGACCTTACAGAGCACCGCTCTACTCATGCCACCCAGGGAAAGAGAGGGCACTCTTGTTCATATGAACCTGTAGGAAAAACAAAATCTCTTCACATATTTTCTCAAATCTGTTGCTCGAGTCTCAGTTTAGGAAAACTGAATTCAGCAATTTACAAGCCCCATTATGGAGTCTGTAAAAAGATACTGAAACATGGTTTTCCATCTGACCATAAGATAAATCTAAAATGCACCAAGTAGGAGTAAGATCAAATGAACATAAAAGAACATTAAGAAAGGCTATACAGTGAAAATTACATAATTCATGATTCTACAGCTTACGGTTAAAGTTTATGTTTACCAGAACTTTATATTGAGGTAAATTAAGGTAACGAACTAAGCCTTTATATTTTCGCGGGTCAAATTAGCATCAAGCCTTAAAAAATGCTAACTAGTTTCTACAAAAGAATAAAAGTAATGACTACTACATCATTACTACCAAGACAGAATATTTAAAAATCTTTAGAAAGAAACACCTGTGCTTTACTTTTCAAGCACAGAAACATAGTTCTCCAAAAATCTCAGGATTAAAATCACATTTCATTATATAATGGCAGTTAATAGCTCTGGGGAAAAGATCTAAGTCATTTGATCAGCTAAACTCAGTTATAAGCAAGTATCTTTACAGTAATTATTTTCTTCAGTGCTTTCCTCTATGTAAATCAAAAAATAAAAAGCACACTAAACAAAAACAAAAACTGCCATTATATTAAATTACTTTCCTACCTTATCAAAAAGTTGAAAAACCTCAAAATTTAGGACTCTGGGAATGCCACAAGCCAGCATAGTAAACCTATCCAAGTGATTCTTATTCCAGACCAAGTGTGAGTTAGACCACACTGGGCAAGGCAAAAATGACAGCTCCTTTCTGAATATCTACCTGCTCAATGGTTATTAACACAAAACTTATTTTCATTTCCTAATTAAGCAAATAAAACAAATATCTTTATGAGAAAAAAAATCAAAACACAAAGGTAAACTTTCCCATGTTTTAAAAACATATCCAAAATATAATTACATTTTTAAATAACTTTTAAGTCACTTCTTGATATCTTTTGAAAATTACATTTTTCTTTAATACATGTATTCTCCCAGCACTACAAAGAAAACCAAATGCATATACATACCATGTGCATTCCTCATGCTTCCTTCTAAAAATGCTATGCAGGATAAATCCATTTCCAGAACTTTCCTCATTACATGCACAAAAGTATTATCTTATATTGATATTTCACAAGCAAAAGGTTCATTACAAGTTTATGATTTGGCAAAAGTATTTCAATAGAATCTCTGGGCTTTGAGTTAAAAATTAAGCTAGACATAGTCTTCTTTCAAAATAATTTAAACGTAACTTCTCCACCTCATACCCTTTAACCCCTCCCAATAAAACCACAATACATTATCAACTAGATAATTTCAAATACAATTTCAGTCATGCTTCTAAAATATACAAGCAGACAACTTGTTTCTTTTCAGACGGAGTCTCGCTCTGTCGCCAGGATGGAGTGCAATGGCGCTATCTCGGCTCACTACAACCCTCGCCTCCCGGGTTCAAGTGATTCTCCTGCCTCAGCGTCCCAAATAGCTGCCTGGCTAATTTTTGGTATTTTTAGTAAAGACAGGGTTTTACTATGTTGGCCAGGCTGGTCTTGAACTCCTGACCTTGTGATCCACCTGCCTTTGCCTCCCAAAGTGCTGGGATTACAGGCATGAGCCACCACACCCAGCATCAACTTATTTGTTTCTAAGAAATATTTCAAGATTACATTTTCTATCCAGTAGGCTAAACACTGTTTGAAATGTGATACCTTATTTCAACAAAAGCATATAAATATATCTGGCTTTAGATTTTAGGCAGAGGTTCTTAGGACCCAAAAGGATGTATTAACAATGCAAACATAAAATTATTGGCTTAAAATATTTCAGAGAAGGCAGGGAAATCACCATCACTAATATTGCTGTGGCTGGATGTATAAACGTTTTGAACTCTTTCCAATAGGCTGTTTTATTGGGAGAGGTCTGGAAGAGGAGTGGTGGCGGAGTTGAAAATAAGGCAGTCTCAGATTCAGGACTTAATTTAAAAAAAAAATTCAAGCTTTGGTGTCAAGCCACTTCATGCCGTCCACAAAAAGCCAAACCATTCCAAGCCAAAAGTCATGCATGTATTTTCCTGAATTCAAGATTTTTTTTTAAATGCAAAACCAAAAACTCATACCTCTCCAGATGGCTTCTCATTTATAGGCTAACGTATAACATTGATAAATTGAACAGAGATCAATGATTGTCATTTAATAACAGTTGTATAAACTAAAACTCAGAAACATACAATTTAACATAAAAGCAAGCATTCCTACCTTGTAGCCACATCTTTCAAAATATGCTTCCTCTTCTTTTTTGGCAAGTTCACTACGCTTGAAATATTTTTTATTTTCCTGATAAAGAAAAAAATTATGTCAGTAATATACCCTTGGGCAAAATTCATGTCCCATAGTCAACAAGTACCTTTAGAAACCTTTTGAAAACATTCTTCAGTCTCTCAAGAATTTGATAAATTCTTTAGGTTCCAGAGATGAATAGGTTGATTCCCCAGACACATCGCCAACCCCCCACGACGACTATGGGCACTGATGTGTGACGAGGTCAAGGATTTTTCTTGCAGTATCACATTAGTAGGCATGTTCCTCAGCAAAGAGGAGACCAAGAATATTTTCCATATGTCCACACTGTTTTAATTTCCTAATGTTTGAATTCAATGCTAATTTCTTCAAATGGATTCATTAAGAACCACGTAAAATGGTATACCTCAATTATTTTTTCCTAACAGAAACAAACAGAAGTATGGCATATATGGCCTACATTTGAAATGCCACATAACAAGGGAACTCCAAGAGTATGTCTAAGTTCTTTCTTGTTACCTGAAACCTGATTGTATCAATCAATTCTTAGTCTAGATATAGGGTGGTCCTGGTGAACCTTTTTATTAAAAAAATAATTTAAGGATACTCGGGACTTTGTTTTTCTGGATTTTTTTTGAGACAGGGTATCTCTCTGTCACACAGGCTGGAGTGCAGTGGCACAATTAAGGCCACAACTTTGACTTCCTGGGCTCCAGTGATCCTCACAAGGTATTTGTTTTAATATGATTTGATGTAAAGAGACAAGTTCTAAGTCTTGTCTGTGGCTACAAAGATGTCAGTCCTTCCCATACTATACATAAATTTATCCTTACTGTTACATCTACAGTCTGTAATTGGGAGGCCTGTTCTATCTCAGCTCTGGCTCTTGGGTATTACTCCACTGATGACTTTGTTCAAATAAAGGTACTGCCCTACTGTATTAACAGTAATGATATACTACTACCTCTATACTACCTCCACACGTTATTTAGCACTTATAGTTCCAAAGCTCATTCACTCAGGCAATGATCATCAATGGATGCTAAAACCTTAGGAAAAAGGTTGACGGTGACAATGGAAAGATCAGCCTGCCAACATTTGAACCCAATGATCGAGCTCAGCATGAGTAAAAGATTATGTACCACCTATGTTAAACCACAGCAATTACCCAGCATCGTCTACGAAGCATTCTTTTTAAATATAGAGAACACAGGAATTAACTTTTAAGTGTCAATATGCCAGGGCGTAATCAGACAAACTGAAGACATTTTACAAAACTAGCCCATTTCCCCAGCAAGTCAATGGCATGGAAAAAATTAGAGAAACTGGGAAAATGAAAATTTTCTTCATTAAAAGAAGCCAAGATTCATAATAAACAAATGTAATGAGAGAACTTTATGTTGATCTGATTTGAAAAAACACTGTAAAAGCATAAATATGTATATATTTTAATTCAGTCAGAAAATATATGAATGTGAGGAGAGTATTTGATAAGATTAACAAACTAATTTCAATTTTGTTGGCTGTGATCAGATTTTGGTTATAAAAGGACATGTCATTTTTAAGAGTTACATGTGTCAGGGGAAGGATATACAGGGGCTCATCATACAACTTTCTCTATTTTTGTGTTATGTTTAAAACTTTCAGAATAAAGTTTTTCTAAGTTCATTAATTCAATAACTATTTCCAGACTTATCTACCACACAACACGCACAGCTTTCTCGATATAAACATGAAGTTATTATTTGGGGTAAGGAACCGATGGCATCATCTGAACATGAAAACTATCCTGAGAATGGGGGGCAGAAATAGTATTCACCTATTTTTGGAGGTAAGAAAGCCAAGAATTAGGTTAGGTGACATTCCCAGAACTCAGGAAGAATGAGTAGCAGCTAGGACTCTGGTCCTCAGACCCTTTGTTCATGTGTTGCGTCATGCCTAATATTACTGTTAAGAGAAACTATGAATGTCAGTATTTTAATTCCCATTCCATGTATGCCCTTTGTCAGTCTGAACTGTTCTGTGATCAGAAAAAAATCAATCTTATCTTCGGACTGGAATTATGTGACAATTAAATCAACCGCTAAATTAAAAAATGAAAGACAGCCAGGAAAAGTTTGTATATTATAAATTATAAACGACCCTGAAGAATCTAGAAGTTTTTTTAAATGATCATTTTTATAGATTGGTCCATTTCAACGATGAACATAATTATGCAAATGTTTATATTGTAAAACGTGAGGGTGGGCTGAATATTTTGTGACTCATTTTTCCCTTTAAAGCACTTAGATTTCAGCACTCTGGCCCTTCCTAACATCAACTATCCATTCCAACACCTAAATTTAAAATACTCCCAAACCACTTATCAAAAGAAAAAGGTCCCTGCAGTAGACATAAAAACATTAAGTTACAAATATGAACAAGCTTCCCCTTTACCTACCAAATGGCATTCTATCACCTCCACTTTTCTAAATGTTTTTAAAGTTTCAGTCATGGAATTTGCCATCTACCAAGCTAAGAACTCTTACTTACACTACATCATATACATCAATCGTATACAACATCCAAGTAACTAAGTCAGATGTTGATATCCTGTGATCCACAGATTTCTATGCGTCCTGAAGACCCTCTGAGAGGACTCATGAGGTGGAAACTGTTTTCTTTAGTAAGGCATTATCTGCCTGCTCACTCTAACAACATCTGCACTGTGGGTGAAAAGCAGTGGTAAATTTGCAAAAGCCTTGGTAAGAATCAAGGCAGTGGTTCTAAACCGCCACTGCACCCAGAGGGAGCCAGCTTCACTAAACAAATGTACTCCCTGATGAAGGAGTAAAATTATTTTTATTAAGTAAAAAGTAAAACTATTTTTATTATCTTTGCATCTTCTTAAAATTCTGCTTGACAAAACAGGAAAGATGCATGTGGCACTTCTCATTTATACCAAAGTATATTGGCTATGTGGAGGAAAGCAATTGAGGTGCAAGCTAAACTAGCTGTTTTTTCACAGAATACCTCCTTTCCATGTAAGAACATCTGGCAAACTACGGATCTTCAGACCTGGGTATTTGGCAGACAACTTCCCCAAACTGAACAAAGGGAGATCACTTCAAGAAAACAACTGGTAATATCTGCTGCCTACATAAAATTCCAGCTTCCAAGTGAAAATTAAAAGTGTGGTGAACTTAGGTCTGTCATCATGAGCCTGACGGTCTCCTAATGCTTACACAAGTTTCTCAAGAGATCAGTGGCTATTAAATAAAGTGATCTTTTTATATTGTGCAATGAAATGTGCCAACAGTAGGGAGACCTGCATAATTCAGTGACCCAGTATTTTCCAAATGATCGATCAGTGAATATAAATTTTTAACGTTTCTCAGTTTTAACTTCTAATATGGTAACTATCGATAGAAATGACACATAAAAGTCCTTCAGAATCTTCAATAATTTTTAACAGTGTAAAGGGGTCCTGAGACCAAAAGCTTCGAGAACCGGCAGGTTAAGTTACTGTTACACAGTCGAGTATGGGAGATCATCTTCAGGAAGTTCCTAAATCATGTCATTCTTTCTCCCCTTTTTAGTGTCCTTCCAAAAGAGTCTTAGCCTTCCCATCAGTGAAGAGCAGGCCTATAGCCTTTGCATGTGTTGAGGAAGAGGGAAGGAGAAGAAATAGAATAAAAAGATTGAGATTTAATATTAGAAAGGAAGTTTTATTATTTATTTATTGTTAAAGACAGGGACTTGCTCTCTTGCCCAGGCTGGAGTGCAGTGGCATGATGACAGCTCACTGCAGCCTGAACTCCTGGGCTCAAGTGATCCTCCCCGCCTTGGTCTCCGGAGCAGCTGGTACCAGACATGCACACCACGCCTAGCTAGAAGGAATTTTTTGTTTTGTTTTATTTGAGATGGTGTCTCCCTCTGTTGCCCAGGCTGGAGTGCAGGGGTGTGATGTCGGCTCACTGTAGCCTCCACCTCCCGGGTTTAAGCGATTCTCCTGCCTCAGCCTCCTCAGTAGCTAGGATTACAAGCGCTAACCACCATGCCCGGACAATTTTTATATTTTTAAAAGACGAGGTTTCACCATGTTGGCCAGGCTGGTCTCCAACTTCTGACCTCAGGTGACCCGCCCACCTCGGCCTCCCAAAGTGCTGGGATTACAGGCGTGAGCCACGGCGCCCAGCTGCCCTTCCTCCATGTTTCAATTGGGCACAAATCCTTCGTTAGGAGGCAGAAGAGAACTCTCAGGAGAACAGGGGCACGTCCGCAGAATGCCGACAGGTGGGAGTGGGGATGGAGGCAATTAGGTAAGCTGGAGGGGAACAGGGGCACGTCCGCAGAAAGCCGACAGGTGGGAGTCGGAATGGGGGCAATTAGGTAAGCTGGAGGGGAACAGGGGCAGTCAGAGGAGGGAAACAGCCAAAGCCTGGGGTTCTCCTACAATTCCCACACTTCCATCCCTAAGGCTCCCAAGATGTTGCAGGAAGGGAGGCCGTGAGTGTAAGCTGTCCTGGTCCTTGGCGTTTGGAACAAAGAAATTGACAAAACGCACAAAGTAACAAAACACAAGAATGAAGCAGCAAAAGCAGGGACTTATTAAAGCAAGAAAGCATTCCACAGGGTGCGAGTGAGCTCGAGCTAGCGGCTCGAGGGCCCGGGTACAAAGTTTTCTGGGTTCTCGGTACTCCTTCTGAGGTCCCTATCAGTTATCCCTTCTCTGGATGAAGGGTTTGGTCTGCGTCTAATTAAGGGCTTCCGTGAATTGGCGCCCTTTGCAGATGAAGGGATGGCCCGTGTTTGGCCTGTGGCCAATGCAAGGCACGCTCCCTTCCCACCTGAGAGGCGGTGGGAAGGGGAGGGGTGCGGGGAGAGGCATCTGGAGCCTTTGCTACTCGGTGGTGGGAACATGGGGCTTCTCCTTTTGGTTTGGCTTTGGGACGTTAGCGTTCATTGGCCTCAGGTTCCCGTCCCCAGACCCAGGTGTTTTCCTTCTGATCAGCTTTGGGAAATCAACGCGAATTGGCCTCAAGTTCCCTGCACCCAGAGCCTATTCTCCAGCCTCAGAGTGAGACGCCAAGGGTTGGATGTAAAGGGGGCCTCCCAGGGCGGTGGCAGGACTCTCGCCAAGCCCCTTCCCCGTCCGGAATCCTCTAAGTATCATCACCCTCACCCCAAAACCCCGACACCCCGAAATACACAGTCTCACTCTTCCATCCCGACCCCCACGACCACAGGGTCCTCACCACCAGCAGGTTCCTGTCCTCCACCAGCTGCCGCTTCCGAAGGATCTCTGATTTCAGAATGTCCATCTCGTCGACAGAATTTAAGCTCCAGTTTCCCGCTCCAGCTCCTCGGACATAGCCCGACTAGGCCGGCGGCCGCGAACCCACTGAACACACAGCCCAACAAGCCCTAACACCTGAGGACAACAGACAAGGGCCGCTTCCGGCGGAAACTGGGATGAGCGAGAGGAGGGAAGAGAACGACCGGGGGCTCCTGTGGTGGCCAAAGACGCTGTGCGTGAGTGCCACCTGGCGGCGCCCTCCGGCAGTGTGCCTGCAGTTTTCTCTCGTAGGTTTATGTGAACGTGGACTGAAACTTGGGTCTTATAATACCCTCTGCACCTGCTAATTCAGTTCCAAAAGCCTTCTCGAAGAACACCTCAATTATGCCAGTGAAATCAAGATCTTTATTAACTGGAAGTTCACATCAGGGTTTCTGAAGTTACTTGCTTGCAAAATTAGTGTACTAAAGAATGAGAAAAATCTAAATAATAATACTAACTGGTAACTATAGAGTGAAAGGGCGGTGTTCATTACTAGTCCGTTAAATTTCTTGTGAACTTAAACGACTACATCCATTTAATGCAGTTTAGAAGTCAATGTATCTCTACTCTCTCTGTTTTAGATTGCTTACCAGTCTTGGTGATAATTGAGCACTTACCTCAAGCTAACTAATCACTTTTTTGGTCATGTGTTTAGCAATCAAGATTTTTCAATGACATGATTGAAGATGTAATCAGAAATTCCTTTTTTTTTTTTTTAAGTCCAACTCAACGGGGGAAAAAAACGTTAAATTGGAGATAAAAATCATGTCAGAGATTTTTTTAAGACCCTAAAACTTGTTTACATTGGACTTATTTGTTTCATGTCATTGAAGCATGTTTAAAAATTGTTATTGGGCCGCGAGGTGGCTCATGCCTGTAGTCTCAGCACTTGGGAGGCCAAGGCGGGTGGATCGTGAGGTCAGGAAATTGAGATCATCCCGGCCAACAAGGTGAAACCCTGTCTCTACTAAAAATACAAAAACAAGCTGGGCGTGGTGGCATGTGCCTGTAGTCCCAGCGACTTGGGAGGCTGAGGCAGGAGAATCGCTTGAATCCGGAGGCAGAGGCTGCAGTGAGCCGAGATCATGCCGCTGCACTCCAGCCTGGTGACGAAGGGAGACTGTCTCAAAAAACAAAAAAAAAGAAAGAAAGAAAATTGTTTTTGTTAAAGCATCATTGAACAATATTTGGCATTTTGTTTTTTTCACTCAAAAATGGTAAGAAATATTATTCTGTTCAGTCAGTTGATAATGCGTAAGATGCTTTATCTAAACAAAAAAATGAACAATTGAATTGTTCATTTCCATTGAGAAAGTTTTGGGTGGGGGGTGGTGATATTTTATCTACAAGATATCTGAGGCCTGACGCGGTGGCTCACCCCTGTAATCCCAGCACTTTGAGAGGCTAAAGTAGGCAGATCACCTGAGGTCAGGGGTTCGAGACTAGCCTGGCCAACATAGTGAAACCTCGTGTCTACTAAAAATACCACAAATTAGCCGGGTGTGGTGGCAGGTGCCTGTAGTCCCAGCTACTCAGGAGGCTGAGGCAGGAGAAGCTTGAACCCGGGAGGCAGAGATTGCAGTGAGCTGGGATTGTGCCGCTGCATCCAACCTGGATGACAGAACAAGACCCTGTCAAAAATAAATTAAAATATACCTGACTTTGGCCAGAAATAAACCAACATAGGAAAAGTTCCGTGAACTAAATATGGCAACACTCCTACATGAATGTGGGTTTCTGAGGCCACTAATTCAATGAGCAAATAATAATTTATCAACATTTTCCTGATTTGGGGATTAGGGATTGTTTGCCATGAAAAATCCTGAAGGGTTAAGAGAGATGACAGTAACAGCAATGGAAGTTTACAGAGAACACAACACCTGGCCAGCTGGGAAACTATCAGTGTAAACCAGAGAAGGTACCAGCTATAGTTAAAAGCCTCCTCTTACATTTTAGACTTTTGTTGATTTCTGTGTTCATGTAAACGCTCTAAATCCCGATTAAGACCTGAGATCAAAGAGTGACAGAAAGGAATACTTGAACAAGCAACTGACAAGCAAGCTTTTCAATTCAAAAGGGAGGAAAAAAGATATCCAGAAGCATTGAGAAACATTTGAAAGAAAAAAATCACCCTGACCCTGAAGGAGACCATATTCATTTTAAAAAACGTGCATTCCATTTCACCACAATCGTTATTTAAAAAGTGAAATGCTGGCTCACACTTGTATTCCCAGCACTTTGGGAGGCCAAGGCAGGAAGATCACTTAAGCCCAAGAGCTCAAGGCTGCAGTGAGCAATGATTGCACCGCGATCCATCTGCACTCCATCCTGGGCGACAGAGTGACTCGCTGTCTCGGAAACAAAACTAAATAAAATAAAAGTGAAAAGCTGGAAACAACCCAAATGTCCTAAGTGGAGGGATAGTTATATGAAATACAGTTTATACAGGAGACCAGCGATCTAGCAACTTGAAGCAGCATGGCCAAGCCATGTGGGGTGCGCCTGAGCGGGGAGGCCTGCAAACAGGTGGAGGTCTTCAGGCAGAAGCTTTTTCAGGAGGCTGAGGAATTCCTCTACAGAGTCTTGCCACAGAAAATCATATACCTGAATCAGCCCTTGCAAGAGGGCTCCCTCAGTGTGGCTGACCTGACTTCCCTCCAGGCCCCAGTGGACATCCCCATCCCAGATCCTCCGCTCAAGGATGATGAGATGGAAACAGATACGCAGGAGAAGAAGGAAGTCCCTACGTGTGGATTCCTCCCTGGGAAGGAGAAGGTCCTGTCCCTGCTTGCCCTGGTTAAGCCAGAAGTCTGGACTCTCAAAGAGAAATGCATTCTGGTGATCACATGGATCCAGCACCTGATCCCCAAGATTGAAGATGGAAATGATTTGGGGTAGCAATGCAGGCGAAGGTGCTGGACTGGGTGAATGCCGTCAAGACCACAGTGGAAGCTTTCCAGGCAACCATTTCCAAGTGCTTCTCAGAACGTGGGGATGCTGTGGCCAAGGCCTCCAAGGACACTCATGTGATGGATTACTGGGCCTTGGTGCACGAGCACAATGAGGCAGCCTATGGGGAGCTCAGGGCCACGGTGCTGCACCCGAGGCCTTCTGTGCTGAGCTTTATCATGTCATCAGCAGCAACCTGGAGAAAACGGTCAACCCAAAGGGTGAAGAGAAGCCATCTATGTACTGAACCCAGGACTAGAAGGAAAACAAATGACCTAAATAAAAGAAAAAAGAAAGAAAGAAATATGGTTTATACATACAACCAAATAACATGGCATCATTAAAAACCATGTTTTCAGAAATTCAGTGGTATGGAAATGCTCATGATACAATGTTCGGTCCAAAAGTAGAATAATGAAACTTTATAGCATATGGGCTCTGCTTTTTACCAAAAACATAGACGTATGCTTTTTAACAAAAACATACAGACATAATACATTGATTGGAAGGAAACATACCAAACTATCAAGTTTTTATCTGGACCACAGAACAATTGGAACCCTTATGTTTGGCTTTATACCACAATTTGGTACAAATCTCATAATACGGGGTGGGGGGGGAAGGTCCAGATATCAGTCCTTTTCTATTTAATTATTATTCAGACTATTTATAAATTTTCTAGCATGTCTACTTTAGACATTGTATATGACAAATTTTGAAGAATACATATAAAATAAACAAAGGATTAGACAAAGAATTTTTAACATTTCCATAGTTATTCAATCCAATATTTAACTATCTTATATATGAGCTCTGTACTGCATTAGCTTCTGTGACCTAAACCAAAACATAAACCTGCCCGCAAAGAGATAGCCAGCTATTTGGGGAATCAAGAAATAGATCTTGAAAAGTTAAAATGTTAAACTAAGTAAGTTATATATGATTTAACAGTGTAATATATGGCTATAATTGCAGAAATTAAAAATCAGTCAACCTCTAAAGAGTAAATATCGGTACAGGATTGATAAGATATTCCTCTGTAGAGGTGACTCATTGTAGGAAATTATTTGTCATTTTGTCATTTCTGGAGACTGAAGGGAAGTGCCAAATTGAATGAGCGTGACCTGGATTTGTTTCATTGCTGCCCTAAAAGATGGAATGTAACTTAAACAGCAAGGAAAAGCTCTGTGACTCAACACGGTGACTCTCAGTTCTTCACTTGCTTCGGGATAACCTGGAGGAGTTTTTGAAACACAGACAGCTGGTCCCCAACCCCAGAAATTGTCTTTCCATAGGCTCGGGGTGGGACCCAAGAATTTGCTTTTTGAACAGACTCCCAAGGGAAGTGGATGCTGTTGATCCAGGGACCACATTTTGAGAACTGGTGACCTAATATATTATTTTGTCGGCCAGGTGTGGTGGCTTATGCCTGTAACCCTAGCACTTTGGGAGGCTGAGGTGGGTGGATCACAAGGTCAAGAGTTCGAGAACAGCCTGGCTAATACAGTGAAACCCCGTCTCTACTAAAAATACAAAAATTAGCCGGGAGTGGTGGTGTGCACCTGTAGTCCCAGCTACTCAGGAGGCTGAGGCAAGAGAATCGCTTGAATCCAGAAGGTGGATATTGCAGTAAGCCGAGATCGCACCACTGCACTCCAGCCTGGGTGACAGAGGGAGACTCCATCTCAAAAAAAAAAAAAATTACATATATAAATAAATATATATATATACAAAATTTTGTCATCTCCTGGTGGGGAAGAGGTGCATTTGCAGTCTGAAATGAGTCTGCACGAGTCTTGAGAATGGGAGCAGAGCGGGAAGGCTGGGTCGGTGGCATCTGCAGTGCTGTCAGAGGTGCCTAGAAGAGCACCCGTCCACGCCCAATAATGCTGCTTCTGGGAATTTCCAAATGGGAAGGAGGCAGGCTTCCTCCAGATCCAGCCACATTTACAGAACTGCTTTGTAGGGTTAGACCACAGCGAATGTCTGGTCCAATCTGGGACAATCAGAGTCCCTTCCCTAGAAAACTAAAATTGGAATGGAGTGGATCTTTCCAAGACGCAGGACAGATAAAACGGGAATTCCGAGTGACAGACACTTCCACCAGGCTGGTGCTTACTGTCCCGCAAGAGCCAACTGTTACATTTTTTAGAATTTTGTGTCATTGTTAAACATGGTGCCATTATCAAAAATCAAATGAGTTTACTCGTAATCAAATCAATGATATTGTACATGAAGGTAATAAATACGCAGAACCTAATTCTTGTTTTACTGCATTGTTACTATTATGGTCTCGGAGTTATTTAGGACTGTCGTACGCATCTTTGTGGTGGAAATACTATAAAATGTGGCTCCTGCACTCCTCTTATCAGTTCCAGGCTTGAGGACCCCACATTGGTAACTGGAAATCAGCGTTAGTGACTATATTAATCAGGGTTCTCCAGAGAAACAGAGCCACTAGGATATATAGGTGTTTATCAGAAGAGATTTATTATGGGAATTGGCTCACGCAATTATGGAAGCAGTGAAGTCCCGCAGTCTGCCATCTGCAAGCTGAAGAGCTAGAAAAGTCAGGGGTGTAATTCAGCTGGAGGCCTTGGGCCTGAGAACAGGGAGATGGGAGGTTAAGCTGTCCAGGCTAGTTGTATAAGGTCCTAGAGTCTGATGGCCCAAGAACCAGGAATTCTGATGTCCAAGGGGAATAAAAGGCGATGTCCAGCTCAGAAGAGAGAGAGAGGATGGACACGGTGGCTCATGCCTGTAATCCCAACACTTTGGGAGGTCAAAGCAGGAGGCTCAGTTGAGGCCAGGCATTCAAGGCCAGCCTGGGCAACATACCAAGACCCCATCTCTACTAAAAATAAAATAAATAAAAGAGAGAATTCACTCTTCTTCTTCTCTCCTGGCCTTCAACAAAGTGGAGGATGCCCACTCATGACTCAGTCCACTGATTCAAATGCTAATCTCTCCTGGGAACATGTTCGCAAACACACTCAGAAATAATGTTTTACCAGGATCCAGGTGGGCATCCCTTAGGCTCATCAAGTTGATGCAGAAAATTAACCATCAGAGTGGGAGCATTTACACCACAGAAACTGGCAAATTTAAGCTATTGTTTTGTTGACTGTCTAAACTTTAAAGTTTCTGGAGAAAATGTTCGTAATACAGATCAGGGTTTTTCAACCGTGGACCACATAATTTCTTATCAAGGGATGCCCCGGCCTCTTGTCATTAGATGCCAGTCACATCCTTTCCTACTTGTGACAACCAAAAAAAAAAAAGTCTCTGGATTGCCAAATGTCCTTTGAGAAACCAAATCTCTCTCTAGTGGAGAACCACTGATAAAAATTAAATTTATTTATTGAGACAGAATTTCCCTCTGTCGCCCAGGCTACAGTACAGTGGCACAATCTCGGCTCACTGCAACCTCCACCTCCCGCGCTCAAGCGATTCTTATGCTTCAGCCTCCCGAGTAGATGGAACGGCAGGCATGGGCCACCACACCTGGCTCATTTTTGTATTTTTAGTAGAGATGGGTTTTCACCATGTTGGCCAGGCTGGTCTTGAATTCCTGGCCTCAAGTGATCTGCTCACCTCAGCCTCCCAAAGAAAAATTAAATTTAAAAGTGTCGGGTCTGTACCCATTACTTAGTAAATGGGACAAAAAAATTAAGGAAATATTCTTCTAGTATTTGAAAACTATCATCTGATGCAGTTGAGTCTCTCCTGTCATTGACAAACAAGTGAAGTTCTGACATATATCTTTGTTGTTTCACTTTTGTCTTATTCATTGATTGAAGCAAAAACAGCAGCCAGTGTTCATGTCAGATGGAGCTGGACGTGTTCATCAATTAAAACCATAGGTTGGCTAGGGAGGCAGGAGTGCTGCAAAAATCAATGAAAGCATTCTGGGAGAATCAATGGGCTATATGGAATTTACAATAAAGAGTATTGTGCAGTTTATTCGTATTTATAAATTGTGTCCTCTGCATGCTTTATGTCAGTAAAATCATATGTATATATGTGCACACCTTTTCTTCCCCCAAAGAGGCCATACTTTAAACATTTCCAGCACAGCGCTGGCCATGATCCACCTCCCATATGGGCTGGTTACCAGAAAACTGTTTAGCAAAGAAAGTTGGAATATCAAGAAAAAAGAGTGAAATATATTTGCGAGAAGACACATGAAGAGCAAACCATGAAGAATAATCTCTGGCCCCCCCCCCCGGATTTCTGATTCTCTACTCTGGTTTTTCCCAGAGTCCGGCTTGTACTCCTGCCCCCCAAAATACCACAAATTCCTTCTAGCATATTTTGGCATTTTTAAGTTGCTCTCATTTTTTACATTTTAATGTATCTGAATTTAGGATGCATCTTACAACCAATATGTTTGTGGTGATGTTCTGTCCAGATATTCTCTTCAGGCCAATGCACCTGTCCCCCATCTGCTGGGAACAGGGGTTTGAGATCACACAGCTACACCCTGCCCTGGCATGACCCCAGGCTGTAGGGACCCGCCTCAGCCAAGGTAACCACTGCTCCAAGGGGCATCCCCAACCAATGACTGATGTAGAGACTGAAAAGTCCAGCCCCATTGCCTCAACTGAACTCTAAAGGGTCGTTCTATCTAGCCCCAGAGTATGCCCCTGGAGCATGACAGACGGTCTCAGTTTCAACTTCTTTGAAGTTTAGCTTCTCCCTCTGCCAAATCCACCTTCCGCATTTCCTTACAAATGCATCCCCAAGAGCATTCCCTAAGAAATTCAACCACTTGCTTGCAAAGTAAAGACATGCTATGTTCCAAACTCATAGGTATGCTTGTCCGTTTGGTAGGAAATTATTAAATTGGCATTCTAGTTTTTACATCAGTTATTGTTGTGAAAATGGCTAATGAGAGTTACTCCCTGGCCTGGTCCAAGTCTGCTAACACTAACAGAATTGAATTCAAGAGTGTTAAAAGTTGATCCGGGTGCGGTGGCTCACGCCCGTAATCCCAGCAATTTTGGGAGGCTGAGGTGAGCAGATCACCTGAGGTCAGGAGTTCAAGACCAGCCTGGCCAACATGGTGAAATCCCGTCTCTACTAAAAATACAAAAATTAGTCAGGCATGGTGGTGGGCACCTGTAATCCTAGCTACTCTGGAGGCTGAGGCAGGAGAATGCCTTGAACCCAAGAGGTGGAGGTTGCAGTGAGCCGAGATTACGCCGTTGTACTCCAGCCTGGGTGACAAGAGTGAAATTCCACCTCAAAAAAAAAAAAAAAAAGAATGCTAAAAGTTGAGAAGATCTTGGATCCTGGTATATCTGCAAATACCAGTCAGCCCAGTGAAGCCCAGGCTGAGACTGACACCAGCTGACAACTTGCAGTGCCATCTCTTTTTCTTGAACATTCACAGTGATCAGATGAGGGGCAGCCCATACACCATAGACAGTGCCCTTTTCTTGTTCCTTGCCATTTCTTGTCTGCTATTATCTGTCCTTCTATTATCTTTCTCCCAAAGCGTTTACACCATTTTGTTAGCTGTATACTTGAAATAAATGAATTAAAGAGGGATGTCAAGAGAAAAAAAAATAGAGAAAAAATTCAAGATTAGATTAAGAAAGGAGGCTGCGCACCATGGCTCACACCTGTAATCCCAGCACTTTGGGAGGCTGAGACAGGCAGATTATTTGAGGTCAGGAGTTCGAGACCAGCCTGGCCAACATGGTGAAAACCCGTCTCTACCAAAAATATGAAAAATTATCTGGGTGTGATGGCACGCACCTGTAATCCCAGCTACTCAGGAGGCCAAGGCAGGAGAATCACTTGAACCTGGGAGGTGGAGGTTGCAGTGAGCCCAGATCAAACCACTGTACTCCAGCCTGGGTGGCAGAGTGAGACTCTGTTTCAGAAAGACAGAAAGAGACAGAGAGAGAAGAAGGGAAGAGGAGGGGAGGGGAGGGGAGGGGAAGGAGAAATAACCAAGAAATGAAAAAGTGCTTGAAGGGAAATGTGAGAAGGGGAGGGGAGGGGAGGTCAAGAATGCAAACGTGCTTGAAGGAAACGTTAGAAGTACTGCCTGCAACTCAATGGCAATAAACTTGGAAAACCTAGAAGAAATGGATGATTTCCTAGCAACAATCTAAGTTACCAAAATTAGCCAAGAAAGAGGAGAAAGCTTACATAAGCAAATACAGCAGAGAGAAAGAAATGTGATTGTAGACCCCCATTTATAAAGGCACCAGATCCGGATATTTTCATATTGAGATCTCTGTAGCCTTTGAAGAACAAACACTTCTCACATGATTTGAGCAAGTTGTTCTCAGACTTTTCAGTCTCAGAACCCCTTTCCATATTTAAAAATTCTTGAGGACTCCAAAAAAGCTTTGTGTGGGTTATAGCTCTTGATATTTGCCATGCTAGAAATAAATACAAAAATTTGAAAAAATTAATTCATTTAAAATCATATAATGAACACATTGTGTATTAATCCAAACAACATGTTTTTGTGAAAAGCAACTACAGTTTCAAAAAATTTAATGAGAAAAGTGGCATGATTTTACACTGTTGCAAACTTCCTTAATGTCTAACTTAGAGGAAGAACACTGGATTCTCCTCTCTACTTCTGCGTTTGATCTGTTGCAGTATATGTATGTAAAGAAAATCAGGCTGGGCATGGTGGCTGACTGTAATCTCAGCACTTTGGGAGGCTGAGGTGGGCAGATCATGAGGTCAGGAGCTCGAGTCCAGCCTGGCCAACATGGTGAAACCACGTTTCTACTAAAAATACAAAATAAATAGCCAGGCATGGTGGCGCACACCTGTAGTCCCAGCTACTGGGGAGGCTGAGGCAGGAGAATTGCTTGAACTTGGTAGGCAGAGGTTGCAGTGAGCCAAGATGGAGCCACTGCACTCCAGCCTTGGTGACAGAGCAAGACACAAGGAAGAAAAAAAGAAAGAGAGAGAGACAGAGAGAAAGAAAGACAGAGAGAGAGAGAGAAAGAGAA
>PVKP010036070.1:0-22742 GCA_004027715.1 Plecturocebus donacophilus | reverse complement strand
ACAGTTTACAATAGCAAAGACCTGGAACCAACCCAAATGCCCATCAAAGATAGACTGGACAGGGAAAATGTGGCACATATACACCATGGAATATTATGCAGCCATCAAAAACGATGAGTTTGTGTCCTTTGTAGGGACATGGATGAACCTGGAAACCATCATTCTCAGCAAACTGACACAAGAACACAAAATCAAACACTGCATGTTCTCACTCACAGGCAGGTGTTGAACAATGAGAACACATGGACACGGGGAGGGGAGCACTACACACTGGGGTCTGTTGGGGGGAAATAGGGGAGGGACAGTGGGGGGTGTGGAGTTGCGGGGAGATAGCATGGGGAGAAATGCCAGATATAGGTGAAGGGGAGGAAGGCAACAAATGACACTGCACGTGTGTACCTATGCAACAATATTGCATGTTCTTCACATGTACCCCCAAACCTAAAATGCAATAAAAAATAAAATTAAAAAAAATGTTGAAGTTAAACTGCAAGTTAGACCATATGTGTGTGTATGTGTGTGTGTGTGTGTATATATATATATATATGTATGTGTGTGTGTATATATATGTGTGTGTGCATATATGTGTGTGTGTGTGTGTGTGTATGACTTGCAAAAAACATTTGACCCAAGAGCTGCAGACTATGTGTTCTTCTTATCAGCATATGGAACATTCTCCAGGATAGATCATATGTTAGGACACAAAAATATCTCAATATTTTTTTTAAATTAAAGTAATTAGCTAGTTGTGGCAGTACACATGTGTTGTCCTAGCTACTCGGGAGACCAAGGTAGGAAGATTGCTTCAACCCAGGAGGTAGAGGATACAGTGAGTCATCATGGTGCACTGCATTCCAGCCTGGTGACAGAGAAAGAATAAATCTTAAAAAAAAAAATCAGAATTATGTCAAGTATGTTATCTGACCACAGTAAAACAAAGGAATAGTAAACACAGTGAAAGAGGAGCTTTGGAAACTGTATAGATACATGGAAAATTAAATAATATTCTCCTGAATGATCAATGCATAGATTTAAAAAAACAATGAAAGGATTTATTGAAAGAAATTAAAATAGATACACTACATACCAAAAGCTATAGGATATAGCATAAGAAGAACTAGTAGAGTAGTTTATAGCAACAAATATCCTACATCAAAAAAATATTTTAAATATGTTTAAATATTTAAACAACATAATCATGCATCTAAAAGATCTATAAAATCAAGAACAAACCAAACCCATAATGAATACAAGTAAAAAATAAATAAAAATCAGAGTAGAGCTAAACAAAATACAGATTAAAGAATCAATAAAACAAAAATTGTTTTTTTTAAAAGAATGTAAACAACATTTTAAAAACCAGCTCAACTTTCTAAGGACAGACAAGAGTCAAATAAATAAAATCAGAAACAAAAACCTGACAGATATTATAAATCATACCACAGAAATATAAAGGATCATTAGAGAAAAACTAGAAAATCTAGAGAAAACAAATAAATTCCTGGACACATAAAACCTGACAAGGTTGAACCAAGAAGAAATAGAAACCTGAAAAGATCAATATCAAGTAATAAGACAAAATCAGTAATAAAAAGTTTCCCAACAAAGAAAAGGCCAGTACTGATAACTTCACCACTGAATCTATGAAGTTTTGAAAAAACTAACAGAAATTCTCAAACTACCCCAAGAAACAGATAAGGAGGAAATTCTTCCTATCTCATTTTATGAGGTTAGAATTACCTTGATTCCAAAACCAAAGACACAACAAACAAGGAAAAGTACAGACCAATAACCCTGATGAACATAAATGCAAAAATCCCAACAAAATACTAACGAATCAAACTGAACAACACGTCAAAAAGATGCTACATCATGATCAAGTAGGATTTATCATAGTGATGCAACGGTGGTTCGACATACACAAAGCAATAAATATGATACATCAACAGAAGAGCAAAAATGCTACGATCATGTTAAAAGATCCAGATAAAGCATTTAATAAAATTTATTAGCCTCTCATGACAAAAACTATCAAGAGATTAGATATGGAATTAACATACCCTAGACAACAAAGGCTATAGATGGCAAGCCCACAGCTAACATATATTGAATGGGAAAAGTAAAAACTGAAAGCTTTTTCTCTGAGAAATGGAAGAAGACAAGAGAGTGAGCTTTCAACAATCTTATTCAATATAACCCTGGACGTCCTAAGTGGAGCAAATGAGCAAGAGAAAGAAACAAAGGGCACCAACGTTGGAAAAAAAGGAAGTCAAATTGTCTCTCTCTGCATACAGCATAATCCTATATGTAGAAAAACCAAAAGAGTTCATAAGAGAATTCCTACAGTTTATAAACAAATTTAGTGAAATTGTAGATACAAAAAGTAAACAGAAAAATTGGTAGTGTTTCTAAACAACAATAAGAAACTAGTTGAAAACAAAATCAAGAAAATAATTCAACTTGTAATGGCTTCAAAAAAAAAACATAAAAATAAATTTAGCCAAAGAAGTAAGATATCTCTACAATTAAAATTATAAAATATTGATGAAATAATTGGAAGAGGACACAAAAACATAGAAAGACATCCCATGGATCAAAAGAATTAACATTGTTAAAATGACCACACTACTCAAAGCAATCTAAAGATTCAGTGCAATACCTATTTAAACAATGACATTCTTTACAGAAACAGAAAAAAATTCTAAAATTTGTATGGAATCACAATGACCTTGAATAGCCAAGGCGATCCTGAGCAAAAGAAACAAAGCTGGAGACATCATACTCTACCTGACTTCAAAATACACTACAAAGCCATGGTAACCAAAACAGCATGTTACTGGTATTAAAAACAAAAATAACAGTAACAACAACAAAAGAAAATAGACAAATCGATTAAGAGAACAGAACAGAGACAGAAATCCATATATTTACAGCCAACTGGTTTTTGACAAAGGTGCCAAGAACATGCAATGGGGAAAGGATGATCTCTTCCATAAATGATACTGAGAAAGCCAGATACTCATATGCAGTAGAATAAAATTCGATCCTTGTCTTTCACCTTCTGCAAGAATCAACTCAAAATTGATTAAAGACTTAAATGAAATACCCGTAACTATACCAACTACTAGAGGAAAACATAGAAGAACCACTTCAGAACATTAGTCTAAGCAAAGTTTTTTGGTAAGACCACAAAAGCTCAGGCAACAAAAGAAAAAGTAGACAAGTGGGATTGTATCACACTAAAGAGCTTCTGCACAGAAAAGTAAAAATTCCACACAGTGAAGAAACAACCTATAGAATGGGTGAAAAATGGCAAATTGTATCTGACAAGCGACTAATATCCAGAATATGCAAGAAACTCAAGAAACAGCAAAAGACAATCTAATTTAAAGGATCTGAACAACCATTTCTTTAAAGTAGATATACAAATGACGAACAAGTATATGAAAAACTGTTCAACCTATCTAATCATCAGGGAAATGCATATGAAAACCACAATGAAGCATCACTTTACTCCACTTAGGAAGGCTATTATTAAAAAGACAAGAAATAGCAAATGCTAGCTAGGACGCAGAGAAAAGGAAGCTCAAACACTGTCGGTGGGAATGCAAACTAGTACAGCTACTATGAGGAACAGTATAAAGCATCCTCAAAAAATTATTAATGCAACTAGAACTTTCATACGATTGAGCAATCTCACTACTGGGTATTTATTCAAAGAAAAGGAAATCAGTATTTCAAATAGAAACATCTGCAGCACTACTTTCAAGGGCCAATATACGGAATCAATTTAGGTGTCCAAAAACAGATGAATGTAGGAAGAAAATGTGTTGCATATACCCAATTGAATACCGTTGGGCCATAAAAAGGAATGAAATCCGAGGTTAGGACGAAGGGGAAAGAGGAGAAGCGCTTCAAGCGGCGGGAGCGGGGCTGGACCCAGCGCTGGGGCCGCCTCAGTGGATCGTGCCCAGGGCGCCAGCGGAGGTGGATCGTGCCCAGGGCGCCAGCGGAGGCGGATCGTGCCCAGGGCGCCAGCGGAGGCGGATCGTGCCCAGGGCGCCAGCGGAGGTGGATCGTGCCCAGGGCGCCAGCGGAGGTGGATCGTGCCCAGGGCGCCAGCGGCGGCGGATCGTGCCCAGGGCGCCAGCGGAGGCGGATCGTGCCCAGGGCGCCAGCGGAGGCGGTCGCGGGGGATGGGGGGAAGTGACTGGGGGTGCCGGCGCAGGAGACGATGCCATTTCCAGTTACAACACAAGGATCACAACAAACACAACCGCCACAGAAGCACGATGGCATCACTTCGCCTATCAGCTTAGCAGCCCCCAAGGAGACTGACTGCGCACTTACACAGAAACCAATTGAGACACTGAAACCCTTCGGGGTTTTTGAAGAGGAAGAGGAACTGCAGCGCAGGATTCTAATTCTGGGAAAACTAAATAACCTGGTAAAAGAGTGGATACGAGAAATCAGTGAAAGCAAGAATCTTCCACAATCTGTAATTGAAAATGTTGGAGGAAAAATGTTTACATTTGGATCTCACAGGTTAGGCGTACACACAAAAAGTGCTGATATTGATGCGTTGTGTGTTGCACCAAGTCATGTTGATCGAAGTGACTTTTTCACCTCATTCTATGATAAGTTGAAATTACAGGAAGAAGTAAAAGATTTAAGAGCTGTTGAAGAGGCATTCGTACCAGTTATTAAACTCCGTTTTGATGGGATAGAGATTGATATTTTGTTTGCAAGATTAGCACTGCAGACAATTCCAGAAGATTTGGACCTACGAGATGACAGTCTGCTTAAAAATTTAGATATAAGATGTATAAGAAGTCTTAACGGTTGCAGGGTACCCGATGAAATTTTACATCTAGTACCAAACATGGACAACTTCAGGTTCACTCTGAGAGCTATCAAACTATGGGCCAAACGTCACAACATCTATTCCAATATATTAGGTTTCCTCGGTGGTGTTTCCTGGGCTATGCTAGTGGCGAGAACTTGCCAGCTTTATCCAACTGCAATAGCATCAACACTTGTACACAAATTTTTCTTGGTATTTTCTAAATGGGAATGGCCAAATCCCTTGCTATTGAAACAGCCTGAAGAATGCAATCTTAATTCGCCTGTATGGGACCCAAGGGTAAACCCCAGTGACAGGTACCATCTTATGCCTATAATTACACCAGCATACCCACAACAGAACTCCACGCACAATGTGTCCGTTTCAACACGGATGGTCATGGTTGAGGAGTTTAAACAAGGTCTTGCTATCACAGATGAAATTTTGCTGAGTAAGCCAGAGTGGTCCAAACTTTTTGAAGCTCCAAACTTCTTTCAAATGTACAAGCATTATATTGTACTTCTAGCAAGTGCACCAACAGAAAAACAACGCCTAGAATGGGTGGGCTTGGTGGAATCAAAAATCCGAATCCTAGTTGGAAGCTTGGAGAAGAATGAATTTATTACACTGGCTCATGTGAATCCCCAGTCATTTCCAGCACCCAAAGAAAATCCTGACAAGGAAGAATTTTGCACGATGTGGGTGATTGGGTTAGTGTTTTAAAAAACAGAAAACTCTGAAAACCTCAGTGTCGATCTCACCTATGATATTCAGTCTTTCACAGATACAGTTTATAGGCAAGCAATAAACAGCAAGATGTTTGAGGTGGATATGAAAATTGCTGCAATGCATGTAAAAAGAAAGCGACTCCATCAACTACTACCTAATCGTGTGCTTCAGAAAAAGAAAAAGCATTCAACAGAAGGTGTCAGATTCACAGCTCTCAATGACAGCAGCCTCGACTTGTCTATGGACAGTGATAACAGCATGTCTGTGTCTTCAGCCACTAGTGCTACGAACACCAGTCCATTGACAGTTCTGGCAGCTCTCAGGGCAGAAACAGCCCTGCTCCAGCTGTAACAGCAGCATCTGTGACCAACACACAGGCTACTGAAGTCTCTGTGCCGCAGGTAAACTCCAGTGAAAGCTCGGGGGCACATCGAGTGAAAGCATTCCTCAAACGGCCACACGACCAGCCATTTCTCCACCACCAAAGCCTACGGTCTCCAGAGTTGTTTCTTCAACACGTCTGGTAAACCCACCACCTAGATCTTCAGGAAATGCAGCAACTTCAGGAGGCGCAGCAACGAAAATACCTACTCCTATAGTAGGAGTCCAGAGGCCATCCTCACCTCATAAAGAAGAGAGTCCCAAGAAAACCAAAACAGAAGAGGATGAAACAAGTGAAGACGCTGTCTTGCTTTGAGTGGACATGATAAAACAGAAGCAAAGGGACAACCTGACGCAGAGACAAGTACAACTCAATCAGAAACCATTCAGACAGCGGCTTCTGTGTTGGCCTCTCAGAAAACATCCAGTACAGACCTTTCTGATATCCCTGCTCTCCCTGCAAATCCTCCTGTTATCAAGAATTCAATAAAACTGAGATTGAATCGGTAAAAACAACCTCAGGGGTCCACAAACAATATCTGCCAACTCAACCTGTTGTCTTCAAATGCTAAAAAAGGAGAATGGAGGGTACAAGACTAGACATGACTGAAATGGATTTGGGTTTTTTTGGTGACCTCCCTTACTGGGCCAATCAGCACTTGATCGGAAGTCCAGGTTAGTATGTGAAGCCAGGAGTACTATTATTATTGTATTAGCAGCAGTTGCATTAACTATTTCAAAAATTACTGCCTTTAAAAAAACCTCAAGTTATATTTGTATCCATAATTGACATCTGGATTGGGTTTATGTTTGATGCATTGTTTGGAAAATTTGCAATACAAACTGGCATAAAAATTACTTATTCTGATGATGCACTTTTATGTATTTTTTATTAGAAAGTAGAAATAATTTTAGATTTTCAGCTCGATGGATTTTCAGTTTTTCCTGAAGAATTTTCTTTACCATTAGTCTTCAAATTGGATACCATTGTGCAGTGGTGTACTGTTATACCTGAGAGAAAGGGTAAGAGTACATTTAGTTCAGTTCCTGCGAGGTAGCTGTAACCCTTAAAAATGAAACGTCAACTCTAGGGTACATTTGACACTGAAAGAATAATTAGGAAATAACTTGGTTTTGATGGAGTCATGATTAAGAAATGATATATTGGTTTTATTTATGGAATTGTTTTATAGTGCATACAAATCAGCGACCAGCAAGCAAATATTTTTCTTTGAGCTTATGAAAGCTCTGTATTGTTTTGCCTTCAATCTGTTGTCTTCAAAACAAACAAAAAAGCTGCTTGCTCCTTTCCCTCCCCACTTTTCTTCCTTTTTCTTTTTGCTTGTATGCACAAGGTAGGACTTACTTCTTAAGAAAGAAAATGCCAGTATTTTCTTAAGCCATGATGTGAAACCAGTGACCCTGTGGCCACATGGCACAGAACACTAAATTTTGGTCCCATGGCTGAAATTTGAGGGTGACTAAAAGTAATGCCTGTGAAACATGATATCTATCTGAGATGGCCATTTGATCTCTAAATAAGAGGAATTTTGTACACTCCACAGAACTCTTATCTATAGTAAAATTGATTTTCAGTTTTAAATGTGGGCAAAAAGGCATTTTCTCCAAGATTTTAAAACGAATTCTTATTTTTAAATTGTTTACCAAAATTTGTCAGTACATTTTACATGTAGAAATATTTTAAAAATCATTTCTAGCAAGCATTTGACATCTAGTCAGCTCTCTACTCCTTTATTTTGTTTTATTAAAAGATTAAGAGCTCCTTTCTTTGAATAAAATAATTTCTCAGAATTAAGCAGCAGAACATCTATCTTTACAAAGTATGAGGGATGCCAGATGTTGATAAACTTAGTTACTGTTTCTTAATCTGGACAAAGTAAACTTAACAGATTTTTCTGATGAGCATGTTTTATGAATTCTCCATTGTGCTCCATTCTATCACATGTGCATTTTTCATGTTAAACTGCAATTACTTAAACTCTTCCCCTATCCTTCTAAATTAATTTTCTGAAGTTGGAGTGTAGTCTTTTCCCCGTTAGGCTGTGCACTAATCGAAGCTTTCTTTTCACCATGACTTTATAATGTCTAGTATACAATATTTCTTCTTCCCACATCTTTGCTTACACAGTCACCTTGCCCTTCCTCCCACCACCTAAGAAGAAAGATGGTCATACTAACAGGTGAAGTGTACAAGGTGTCTGTGTGTTTTGTGTAGCTTCAGAGTTAGATTGAAATTACCAGGCACAGATTTAGTCTTGTCAGTATGTTTACACATTGGAGAAAACAATTCAGTTTATTAAACATTTCATGTAACTGCACCCAAGTTTTGCCAAGCTGGAATCTTGGACCTTTTCTGTGTAGTGACTTTTTAATTATAGTTTTCATAACCTGGAGATCAGACTGTTGCTTTCGCAACGTCTCATGACTGGTCTCGTGTAGTCTCTCATGACTGGAGTTTGCTTTGTTTTATAGTATCTGTACTCCTTGTATTTTTCAAGAGCTATTTTGTAAACAGATGATGTATTTCTCCATTGAAAACACAATAAAAAAAAAAACAGCACAATCTCAAAAAAAAAAAAAAGGAATGAAATCCTGTCATTTGCAGCAACATGGATAGAACTGGAGAACATTTTATTAAGTGAAATAAGCCAGAAACAGAAAGTTAAACACCACATTTTCTCACTAATATTTTCAAGCCAAAAAAACTCATTTCACAGAAGTAAAAAGTAGAACAGAGAAGCTTAGAGACTGGAAAGAGTAGGGGGAAAGGAGGGATGAGGAGAGAGTTATTAAAGGATTTAAATTACAGCTAGACAGGAGGAAAAAATCCTTGTATTCTTTACCACAGTAGATGACACTGTTAGCAATAATATACTATATAGTTTCATATAGCTAGAAGAAGGATATTGAATGTTTCCTAGACAAAGAAATGATAAATGTTTGAGATTATGAATATTCTAATTACACTGATCTGATTATTAACATCACTACATACCCTATAAATATGTATATTTATTATATGTCTTAAAAAGAAGGCCAGGCGCCTTGTTTTTGCCTGTAATCCCAACCCTGGGAGGCTAAGGCAGGCAGATCACTTGAGGCCAGGAATTGGAGACCAGCCTGGCCAACATGGTGAAACCCCATCTCCAATAAAAATGCAAAAATTAACTAGATATAGTGGCGGAGGCCTGTAATCCCAGCTACTCAGGAGGCTGAGGTGGAAGGATCGCTTGAACTCTGGGAGGCAGAGGTTGCAGTGAGCTGACATCCTGCCACTGAGCTCTGGACTGGGTGGCAGAGCGTCACTGTCTCAAAAAAGAAAGAAAAGAAAAGAAAAAAATATTTTTATGTTGTAAGACTTTGACGTGACAGGCAACTCAAACTACAGCAAACAATTCATTATACAGAATTTTCAAACAAGAAACACTAGTAGATTGCTCTGAATTACATTATTAAAATGTATTATTTATACTATTTATATTAAAAATTAAGTAGATTTATTTGTATATGACATTCAATGTAAACAAGGTATAAATTTACTATATTCAAGCAAGTATTTAAACTGCTTACTTATTAGTAGATTGAAGAATGTGAGATTGAAGAATGTGGAATTTGGACTAAAATATTACTTCATTTCATGATTTTACACTTTCACTCGATCATATATATAATGCAATATGTGTATTAAGTTACATATATAAATGTATTAAATATGTATATGTAAATATATTGTTATAATATAATAAATACATATAATTAATTATAAATATAGTAATTATAAATATAATTATAGTATATTTATATACATAAATATAAACTTACACATTTATGTAGATAAATGTAAACTTGTATACAAATATAATGTGTATATGTAAATATATAAGTGCAAAATCAATATATAAATATAAGCTTACATTTCTCAAAATGTACATATTTATATTCACAATCCAAATAAATGGTTTATCCTAGAGAAGAAATAATCCTGATTATATTTTTTCTCAATAATTCAATTTCTTATTAATGTATTGGCACAGAGCAAATATTTTTAGTTAAGTGATCTATTGCTGAAAAAATACTTTTTATGTTTAATAAAAGTATGTAGATGTTATACTTTCAAATCAATAACAATGATAAGAAACATCACATATTTAGACGCTGAAATGTCATTTTGGGTGCTGTCTTCTATATGAGATTACCAATTAACTATAATACTTTTAGAGATACTATCATTATCTTAAATATCAGAACAAGTTTTCTACTTTTTCAAATATTATCATTTTCATATGGTGTTAAGATGCTTTGATGAGGAAAAAGCTATAATGTTCTGACTCCAGAGTCAAAGATTCCAGTGGATTTGTATTCATAGTCATAGAGAAATGCATGCATGCATCTATTCTTAATAAAATAAATTAACAAAAGGTTTATTCTGTCCCTTTGTTTATTTCATTGAATAATTAGGCAATGAGTGTGGTATCATTAATGATACCTTCTTCAATTAACTACAGTTCTTGTGAAGTACAATAAAGGGTTAAGCAAGAAACTAAATAGTTCAGGCTGGGCACAATGGGTCATGCCCGTAATTCCAGCACTTTGGGAGGCCTAGGTGGGTGGATAGCTTGATTCCAGGATTTTGAGACCAGCCTGGGCAACATGGTAAAACCCCATCTCTACAAAATAAAAAATTAGCAGGACACGGTGACAAACACCTGTGGCCCCAGCTATTTGGGAGATTGCTTGAGCCCAAGAGGAGGAGGTTTCAATGAGGTCATCTGGGATGAAGGAAGGAAGGAAGGAAGGAAGGAAGGGAGGGAGGGAGGTTGGTTCAGCTATTGCAATTAAAAATCTTTCTAGATTGGAGGCTCTTGGTTAGGTAGATTTCTTTTAGAAGTATGTTTCCAGTCTGTAAGCCTTCCCAACTCCTTTCCTAAGTGGCTTTACCTTCACTGAGAACTGCTTCCTATCCCAGCAATGTGGCCCTGACTGCCTAGATTGTAATAAATGTCCCTGAGAAACAGAAATAGGGCATAAGTTGGATAAGTTTGCAGAAAATATCCAATAAGCTTTGTCAAGAGATAGACAGAAAGCTAAATAATCAATCTTATAATATAGTATATTTTGATAAGGGTTTAGTTGACATGATTGAAAACACATTTTCAGTTGCCCTATTATGTGATTTTTTTCCTGCAACAGTATTTATCTCATCAGGGCAAACACAGAGAAGGCAAATACTTGATCAGGGCTTGAGTTCTGGCTCTACGACTCACTAGGTGTGGGCCTCTTGGCTTTAGTGACCTGTCAGTGGGGATGCTACTAGCACTTCATAGGTTTCTGTGAAAATCAAATGAGGTATTTGTGACAGAATGACACTACACTGAAGAACATTTTAGGAATCCTATGGCTAGGTCTAATTCAATTTTAGGAATGCTCTAGCTAGGTGGAACTCAGCTTGAAAGTCACAGATGAAATAATCTAGCAAAACTATAACCATTTTTCAAATATGAAATTCTCTGTTGATTAATAAAGGATGAAAACTGGTAGTCCATCGGCATTATACCTTACAAATCATGGAGAAAAATAGTTCAAGAGAAATTATAAAGGATGTTCTATGTACATTTAAATAGATGTATCAGTCATGAAATTTTACTCGTTTGTCTCTTATTTCATTCTCTCATACACACATGCACATACATACACAGAGATAGAGACAGACAGAGACAGAGACAGAAATTTGAGTGCATTCCAATATGTTCAATATGCTGCCAAATGTTGCCTGCTCTACTAAGTCAAAAACCAAGAGACAGTGTACTGTAATTTCAACGTAACATCCGTGAGACATTTTACTTTTGTGGGCTTAGTAGAAATAATCATGAGGAATTGCACAAGTGGGCATTATTTGCAGAGATGTTAGCTGTGGCTGAAGTTACTATTTTGTTTCCTAATGTGTATACCTGTTGTCTACATTGTGTTGTTCCAGCCCAGCCTTGAGGCAAGATGTCCATGTCTCACCAGGTGACAAGTTCAGGCCCGTGGTCGCTTGTCAGCTAGTCCTGCTCTTCTCACAAGTGGAATCTGAGAGACACTCTTTAGAAGAATAGAATCAACAGTATGTTGAAAGATTGCTTTGATTTTTTCTGTTTCTGTTTACTTTCCATATTTAAACACATTTTTACACCCTTATAGATTTACTTTCCTGGTAGACACTTTAAAATAATTTTTTTTCTAAGTTATGCTTGTAGTGGTATGACACAATACTATTATAACTATTTTATGGTATCTCGCATTTTAATTATTATTATTATTACATTAGCACAAATATTAATGTTGAACTAAATTGCTGCCCCATTGTTTGCCATTCATTCCTTTCTCTTAGTCTTGGTGACTTAGTTTCAAAATAAGTCTCTGATCTGGATTCATCTTAAAATGCAAATGCTCGTATGACTCCCAGTGAAGCAGTTATAGGAGCTTGACTAAGCATCTTTGTCTCACCGTGTTCTGGAATTTTGGACACTGTTCTTGCTGGGCTCACAGTAGGACTTAGCCTTCTTTACTAAAGCAACCAGATTCACCTCCATAGGACTTCATTATGTAACCCCAAAATAAAATTTGAAAGTCCACCGAACCATCTGAATAAACTCCCTTATCTTGGCCAGGGCACTTCAAATGTAACCTAAAAGACTGGGTCAGGCCATGGTAGGAAGTGGGGGTCTCATGCCCTCTTTCTTTAGGAATTCAGAAAAAGTTGACTGGCATTTAACATCAACACAGACCTTGAGTCTGATAAAAAAATAAATTAAAAAAATCATTTACAATCTATTCTCTCTGACACCTGCCACTTGAAAGCTTCATCTGCATGATAAAACTTTGATTTCCCACAACTTCTTATCATATCTTATCATTCCTTTCCATTGATAATATCTTTCGACCAATTGCCAATCAGTAAATGTTTAAATCTTAAATAACCTGGAAGCCCCAATGTGAAGTTGCTCTACATTTCTGGACCAAGTCAATGTATATCTTAAATGTATTTCATTGACATCTCAGGTTTCCATAAAATGTATAAAACCAAGCTGTGCCCTGACTACCTTGAGTACATATTCTCAGGGTCTCCTGAGGGCTGTGTTGTGTGCCATGGTCACTCATATTTGGCTCAGGATAAATCTCTTCCAATACTTTACAGAGTTTGGCTCTTTTTGTCAACAATTAGAACTTTCAAAGTACATTTTAAAAAGAAAATCTTGTTGTGGGGGAAAGAAACAAATGCACCTGGCAACACAAATACTTTGTGTATTTCTAGATACAAAAATACACATGAGTAATTATGCATACTGTGTTATATTTCCACAAATGTGTGCATTTTAAGAGCAGAGAGCAAACTGTTCTCCAACTCTACTGAACAGATATCAGAGATGAAATGGAGGTATGGATCAGAAATTTTTAATGGGGCTACTGGTTTGAAATAACATATATAGAATGAGCTCACATTTAGTTCAAAATTAACATTTGTGACGATGAAAAATATCTCGAGACCTTTCCAAATGTCTCCTGGGAGCAAAAAAAATCACACCACCAAACCCTATTGAGAACTACTGTCCTTAAGTTATGTTCATTATTTTTGTGACCTGATATAAAATTTACAGTGAGATCACGTGATACAAATCCAAAAGTGTGTCTCCATTAACTCAGATTACAGTGAATTTGATGTCTCCCAGAAAATGATGAGAGGATTCTAGGGATGACTAAGACATGAATACTGATACAATTGTTTTATAAAATGTTAGTTAAAAGTAATATTTTATTGAATATATGATTTGAGGGACATGTACTTTTAAACATGTGAGGCAACTAAATTGATAAATTATCTATTAGAGTCAGGCATTTGACTCTTTTATAACACTAAATGTGGATGCTATTTTTACTAAGAGAGTGAACTTGTATTTTGATTTTCCCTTTATGTAGCAATATAGTAGTTTTCTCTTGCCTGAAAGCCATAGAGTTTAAGCAGTTAAAGTGTATCACTGTCAATCCATTTGTGTTGCTGTAAAGGAATACCTGAGGCTGGGTAATTTACAAAGAAAAGGGGTTTATTTTGCCCCACAGTTCTGCAGACTGTACAAGAAGCATGGTACCAGCATCTGCTTTTGGTGTGGGCTTCTGATTGCTTTCATTCATGGTGCAAGGTGATAGGTGGCCAGTGTGTACAGATCACATGGCAAGAGAGAAATCAAGAGGGAGAAGGTGCCAGGCCCTTTTTAACAGCTACCTCTAGCAGGAACTACTAGACTGAGAATTCACTCATTACCACAAGGAGGGCACTGCTGGGATTCACTCGGAGTGGCTGGTAAAATATTAAGGAAATGTTAAGGAAAGTTAGAAGATTATAGTCTCAAACCTTTTGGAAGGCTGAAGAGTTTTAATGGAATGGGCTGAAGGCAGCAAGTTTATTACGTTAGAACTTTAAGTCATAAAGTAAGATCAAGATAATAAAAGCTTCCCCAGTTAAGTCTGTTTACCCCAAATTCCTTTGTCCCTGCTCTTATTTGTTTGATCATGTAAATTTTGTGCTGGATGATCCTCTCAAAAGGAAGTTGAAGAATTACCCATTAACAGTATTTATTCTAGGCTCTGGAACCAAAACCTTTTATCATTCATAAAACCACTTTTTTAAGCATGTTAATTATCCACAAGCATGTTGACTTAGAACTTGTAATTAAATCTATACTGAATAAATATAAGAAGCAGCAGCAAGTAGTAGTCAGCTGAAATTGCCCTGTGAAAGCAGTTGACGACCATCCCTAGCCCACTTGACATGGTATTGTGTGTGTGTAAGTACATTCATTCATCCAGTCACTAAGTCAGGGTCTGCAGGACAGACCTCTGCAAGTAGTGATCAACATCTCAGGTAGTGACCCTGACATGATCCAAGTCTCAGGTGGTGTCCCCGACCTGACACTCATCACAGGGCACCTAGTCATTTCTGAAGAATCTGCCCCCCTGATCCAAACACCTCCCACTAGGCCCCACTTCGAACACTGGGGATCCAATTTCAAAATGAAGTTTGAAGGGTCAGATATCTAAACCATAATAGTTACCTAACACTAGTATGGCACTAGCCACATGTGACTATGAGCAAGTCCAAATCAGATATACTATAAATGTAAGATGCACACTGGATTTTAAGAATTAGTATAAATGAAAGTCATCTAATTTACATAAGTTAATTTTATAAATGTTGAAATTATAATATTTTGAATATATTAGTTTAAATCAAGTATATTATTAAAATCAATTTTGCCTGTTTCTTTTTACTTTTTTAAAAATGTCTACTGGAAAATTTAGAATCAGAATTGGGGTTCACATTATATTTGTATTGGGCATTGCTGACTTAAAGCATGTCCATACAAGTGTTTCCAAATATACATCATTTTATAAAAATCTAGACATTTCATTTTTTGTTTGTTATAAAATGAATTATAAGTTTATGTCAGATGCTGTAACACAGATGAAACTTGAGGAAGCTGAGTGAAATAAGCCAGTCACAAAAGCAAAAATACCATATGATTCTACTTATATGAGATATCTAGAGTAGTCAAAATTACAGAAACAGAGAATAGATTCTTGTTTTCCAGTGGCCAGGGGTGGGGAAATTGGGGAGTTGTTTGATTGGTGTAGAGCTCCAGTTTTGTAAGACGAAAAGGTTCTAGTTCTACAGTCACGACAGGTAACTACAATTAATACTGTACAACTGTATACTTACAAATTGCTAAGAGTAAATTTTATCTTGTGTTTTTCATTAAAACTTGAAAACTAAATAAATACATTAAAATAGTGTGAAGACCAATTAAAGGTTATTTTTCTGTTTCAAGAAATAAATCAGATTACCTAGTGTCTTCTTTATACATTTGTGTTAATCATTTAACACAACCATTGTAGGGGCTGGCAGATTCTTAGGACCCTGTGACTTAATAGTAATAGCAACTAATATGCACTGAATACTAGACATTGTGCTAAGTACTGAATAAATACATTAAGATAACCTTCACAACCACCGTATGAACTGATGAGGAAACTAAGCTTTAAAGATGGTGATATTTATAAGGCATAGTGTTTCCTGTTCATGTGTTTGAGCTACTATGGTAATCACTTATTCCGGCTCAAAATCCCAAATGCAATACAAATCAGGGTTGGTTGAGCCACAAAGGCTGGACATCTGTGGCCTAGAGATGTCAACAGAATATAAAAAATCCTGGGATCCACATCACTGGCATTAGGACAGAAGAAGAATTTGAAACAAGTTGCTACAGCATTCTCAGAGAACTCAGAAATCTTCAGTAGGCCTTCAAATCTTTCCCTCTTTATTTACAATTTTGCCATATAATTTAGAGGAGTTTGAAGAATTTCATAATATTTCTATAATTAGACTTCTTCTATTTCCATCTATGTAATTAAGTAAAGAAAATTTTAAGTATAAATATTAAATATTTTTTATAAATAAAAGGCATTTATTTTATTTAAAAATAAGAATAAGAATTTATACAGAACCTTGACTCACTTAGGAAGTATTTCCCATAAACAGATAAATGATCATTAAGGGGGAAAAGACCTATTGATAGCATTAATATTTACATCTTCAAAAAATGTGTATATTTTATAGATAAACAGCACAATTCATTATATATTCATGTTGTTTTGTATGTTTTATACTAGTAACAATTATGATACTAATTGAATCCTGGAGAAATTGTTTAATGCCTAGAGTCTTATGAGCTCAGAATAAAAAAAATTTCTAATTTACATATATTTTAGAATAGATATATGTAATAGTGACAATAAAGGACTGTCAAGCCTAACAATATATAACAGTAAGAGTCTGTAATACTCTGAGGAAGAAGCAGTAATGCTAAAATGTCTCACCATCAGAGAAAAGTCACCTTAATGAATGACAAAACATGTAAAATTCATGTGTTAGGTTACTTTGAGATACACCTGAAAGTGATGTAATAGTTTGAAGTTAAAATTATATATTCACTATGAATAAAGGTTTAAACTGAAGATAATACATTTCACAACTTTCTAATATTTGAGAATATACAGAGTTTTTTCAAAATTTCTGAAAAATTTTGTTTGGTATATGAACAAAAGCAATGTTTTTTAAAGAACATAGCTATAAAATAGAGAGCCATTGAGGGATCTCAGTACAAAGGAAGGTGTTGTCATGGTCCTTATGAACTTCCATCCAACTGTGTGGGAGATAAGAGAGGTCAAGTTAGATGGGGAGAAACAGTCTGGGGCAAGATCCAAAGGTGATGATAATAACCTAAGAAGATATAATAGAAGAATAAATAATGATGGCAGTATGAAAATGGCAAGCATGTTAGTGGATTTGACATTGAAAATGGCTGAGATAAACCAAGGTGATTTCATGATTTGGGACTCCAAGAACGGAGGTTTCATTTTTTAAAATGATGGAATGAATGAATGAAATATGTTAAAATGAGTTGAATGGTCTTGGACATGTGTTGACAGTATACCCCTGTGAGGATATCCAGTAGACAGACATTAGAACCTACGATAAATACCACCGACATTTTCCACAAGTCTTTCCTTTAACAATCGTTGGTCTTAGTATTCTAATTTATATATCTTTTTAGTATTAAGTTGTCAGAAGAAATTGACTGACATTTTTGTCACTTCTTATTTACTTATTTATATTCTATTTCTTTTTTGAGACAGGGTCTCACTCTGCTGCTCAGGCTGGAGTGCAGTGGTGCAATCTCAGCTCACCAGAGCCTCAGCCTCCCCAGGCTGAGGTGATCCTCCAACATCAGCCTCCTGCGTAGCTGGGACTACAGGTGTACACCACCATATCCTGCTAATTTTTGTATTTTTGGTAGAGTTGAGTTCTCACCATGATGCCCAGGCTGGTCTCAAACTCCTGAGGTCAGGTGATTTGCCTGTCTCAGCCTCCCAGAGTGCTGGGATTACAGGCAGGACCCACCACACCTGGCTTGTCACTTCTAATATATTTTTGAAATTATGACAATTTTGGAAGTTGTGTTTAAGAAATTGAATATAAGTATCCTTCCTGTCAATCTATTTCAAAAGAAATCATCAATGATTTTTCACAGTGATTACTCAAAAAGTTGGCATAAACTCTTCAGTACCATAATATTTTCTGGGTATCAGCAATAAATATAAAGTTAAGCACAAAATCAATATTACATTTTGAAAGACCTGTGACTTTTTTCCAAACACCATTTATTTCACCATAAATGGGTTTTTTGTAAAAAGTTAAAATTAATTGTTAACAATAAATACTTTAAATATAGCACTTAGTTCAGCTCCTCAATTTTGTTTAAGGTCTAGCTTCAGAGGTATTTAATGGACCTTTGAGCCTTACAAGAAGCTATTTAATTCCCTAGAACTTTCACAAATATCAATTGATTAAAGTAAACAAAACACTATCTTTTCCCAGTGAAACATTCGAATCTAGTATATTTTCTATTTTAAATGCAATTTTAGGGTGGAAATTAGTCACCCCTGCCACATTAATCCTTACAATCAAATTAAAACTAATAACAATAACTTTTTATTGAAATAGTTATAACTGCTGTTTGCTGAAGGTCTGGAAATTAATTTCTTTGAATGGAACACCAACAAAATACATGTTATTCAAATAAAGTTCACGCTCTTCATGAAAAAAATAATGGAAACATCTTCTGAATTTATTACTATAATTTACATGCTCTCTTTTAGAACATGAATTATAATTTGAAATATTGAAAGAATCTTAGATCAATAAACATAATATCCTCATATTATCACTGTAAAATTCTAAAAGGAGAGGCATACAAACAAATAAGTGTGTCATTGATTGGACAATCACTAAATATAAAAATCTTCCTCGTAAAAAGAGATACCCCATTAGTCACTAATTAAAATCTAGCCTTTCTGCTAGAGTAGCTACTAAGTGTAGACATAAAGAACACATCTTGTAAGGTTTATATAGCAAAGGCATGGTTTTCAGGCAAAAGATAAAATTCAAGTGAGAAAAAAAATGAGTCTTACTGCCAATTACACATATAAAATGGTATTTTTTAAATGCTTAATGCTTTTAAACTATGGCTTTAGAAAACAGATTTGAGTACAGTTTAAGAAATAAAATTAACCCTAGGAGGTCTGGAATCTCAAAATTCTATGAAATCTTAACTTTGTGCTTATTTATTGGTTCATGCTTTGAGAAAAATGGAAAAGTATATTGCAAATTACATAGTGTTGCATACAAGTTCAGTTTAATTCAGACCCTGTCCTGAGATGCCTCATTCCGGCCACATTAACCAATTGCCAGCTCTGTAAAGTACTTACTTGGGTCAATTTACTATTTTGGGTTGATTGTGCCATGAAATTGGCCCACTACCCAGTAGAAAATATACAGAGCCCTCCTGAGTGAGACAGATATTTGGCTTGGTTGCAGAGTAATTTCCTTCCTTGTCTCTAACATCTACTGCCTGGGCCATTTCTCTGAATTCTTCTGAATTACCATTTTCCAGATTGCAAAATTAGATTTTAGATTTCCTTTGTTGCAGACTCTGCTATTGGCCTGCCCAACCATTTTTCCCTCTTCCCTTCTTTCATACTAACGTTTTTTGCTTTTTGTTTTTCCCAAAGTAGCGCTGGGTCTAGCTAAAACACTCTGGGTCTAGCTAAAACACTCCATCTCCAAGCCTCCCTTGAAGCATGGGTATCTATTAGCAAACTTCTAGTCAGTAAAATGTAATTGGATTTCTTTCAGGAAAGCCTAAGGCTTTTTTTTTTTTTTTTTTTTTTTTTTTACTTTCTAAAAGAAAGTCCTTTGGCTTTTTGTTCTTGGCTCTTAGCTGTTAATCTGTGTTCTTTTTTCCTGTCCAAAATGTTAATGTAATGCCTGGAGGTATAAGAGACAGCTTGCAGTCATAAGGACAGGAGCCAAGTGTAAACATAACAGAGAAGGCAGATAGAACGATTTGGGTCTTTGGGAAACATTCCTCAGTCACAGAAATTCTGAATTGCCTTCTGCAGATTCTTTGTTATGTGAGGAAAATCACCCGACCTGTTTCTGCTTCCTCGTTGTTTTCTGTTATGTAGATAACACAGTCCCTGATACACAGTTCATTGTGGTGATTTCTGTTTGCCTGTGTTGTAACTTAACCTTGAACCTTTTCAGTGGGACACATAAGTATCTCCTGTTCTGGGAACCACCATTGTTGTGCACGATTTCCCTGTAATGCAGCATCTACTGCCACGTGTGAAGGACCCATCGCCACATGTTTTCCAGTTAGCTGACTTTATACACATTTAGTGCCCCCTTCAAGCACCAGAAGTTGGGCCAACTTCCCTACAGTTGCCCCATACAAGTGGTCACGGTGAGGCTTCTTGTTCACAGTCTACTTCATTTAAGCCACGACTATTATAACCTGAAGCACATTAGCTCCTAAGTCACTTGGTCGTCCTTATTGCTGTAATTAAGAACAACAACTTCATTTAAAACTCTTTTTATTGGACTGTGTTCTAGTTATAGAGCACCCAGTATCTGAAATTTTAGACTAAAATAGTTACTGTTTCTACCAGCTTGTAACTTCTAGTTTATCTTGATTTCACAAAAAAATCTGAGATCAATGTCATTATAATTATCAAATATTGCACTTAATTATCAAATATTGCAACTAATTTGAATACAAAATCATTACCGATGAATCCATGCTCTGAGTTTCTCTGTGCCTAAGGACTTTTTTTAATTTTCAAATTCATAAGAACCTATTTTGGTTGCGTAGTGATTGCTTCGCTACTCTGTTATATGTTGCTAAACTCATCTTAATTTTGCAGCATCTACAGCCTGTATTACATTTTTGACTTCTGTTTAGTTTTATAATTTATTTGAAATACAGTTATGAAATGAAAATATGTGCCTGTAATATTCCAGTGCCAATTAAGTAATAGCCAGCTTCTTACCTTGAGAATGTTTTTCATCAACAGTTGATACATAGATCTCTGACAGTAAAATGATTAAGTCTAACACTCCATTTTTCATTCTTAGAGGTGATTCATCAACCATCATTGAAGTCTTGATTGCCACTGAAAGTGGACCACTTGATCATATTCACTGTGTTGAGACACAGAAAATGACACTCCAAAGTAAAGCCCTAAGAAGCAAACTCTCTCATTGACCTTCTGCTATTCCATCTCTGCCTCTCATTCTCCCCAGAGACAAGCCATAAAAACTAGAAATCCTCATCCCTAAGCCAGGTTATAGAAAGAAGGAACCATTTTCTCCAAAGCTAGCAATAAAGCCAAAAAATATTACCCTATTCTCCCCAACTGCTTCTTCATGTAATAGCTATGGATAAAGAAATTGAAATCCTCATTCTGGAGAGAACTTATCCCATACTTGGGAAGAAAACATGCTGCAGGGGGAGGAAAAAAAAAAATCTAAAGAGACCAATCTTGTTGAATTTTCCAACTCAGAGTCTTAGCAGATCATACTCTTCTTTTCCAATAATAGTTCCAAACAGCTGCTGTATTAGTCTGTTTTCACACTGCTGATAAAGTAATTTATAATGAAAAAAGGTCTGATGGACTCACAGCTCCACATGGCTAGGGAGGCCTCACAATCATGGCAGAAGGCAAAAGGCATGTCTTATATTGCAGCAGGAAAAAGAATGAGAACCAAGTGAAAGGGTTCCCCTTCTAAAACCATAAGACCTCATGAGACTTATTTACTACCATGAGAACAATATGGGGAAAACTGCCTCAAGATTCACTTATCTCCCACCAAGTCCCTCCCACAAAACCTGGGAGTCATGGGAGCTACAATTCAAGATGAGATTTGGGTGGGGACACAGTCAAACCCTATCACCTCTCCATACTTCATTGAACTTAAGCATAAAAAGACAGTTGATTCCTAAACAACATGGATTTAAACTTTGTGGATCTGCTTATATGCAGAGTTCCTTCTGTCCCTGCTACCCTTGAGACAGCAAGACCAATCCCTACTCTTCCTCCTCTCCTTCTCAGCCTAGTCAACATGAAGACCATGAGGATAAAGACCTTTTTGATGTCTACTTTCACTTAATGAATAGTAAATATGTTTTTTGTTCCTTATGATTTTCTTAACATTTTTGTTTCTCTAGCTTACTTTATTATAAAAATACACTGTATAATAAAGATAACATTAAAAGTGTAATAATTGACTATCTGTAAGATTTCTGGTAAATAGTAGGCTATTACTACTTAAGTAAAAAGTTTTATGCCGATTTTTAATTTCATGGGAGGTTAACTGCCCTAACTCCTGCTTTATTTGAGGGTTAACTCTACATAGTGTTCCCTGTATCTTTGAGTCTTTATGTTGAAGGCTCCCATGCGATGTAATACTACAATCAAATAAGTTTGTTATGCTTTTCTCTCATTAACTTATCTTTGTTATAGGGATGTTGGCTGTGCCCTTTATAATCAGGAAGAAAGGACTCCCTTCCTCCCCTTGTTTCCTGTACAGCTCCTCAACACCACTACAGTTCTGACAATGAGTATAGGAAGGCCAACACCTGACTCATTTCAAAGCTTACAGATGAGATCCTGGGACAACTGACAAAAGTCAACAAAAAAAGGTAAGAATTTTTACTAAGGTCAGTTCTCCCAGATAGCAGGAAAAAATCATTTGTTTGGACTGTGAGTTTTACGTGAACTTGGTTTGGGGATATCCATTTGCTGCTGATCCTTTTCCTTCCACAGACAGCTA